>VZTE01004705.1:3319887-3353817 GCA_013397775.1 Eulacestoma nigropectus
TTTTTTTTTTTTTTTTTTAGTTCTCCACTTGAACACACTTCAGCAGAGAAACTGGAAAAGCTGCCTGAAAGTAGGCCATAGCAGTGCCGTTTCCATAGAAACCAGTTCACAGCGTGCTGTGAGATTCACAAGCACTGGAGGTGCTTTCGCCCGCCGGGATGGGCTACAGCCGGTTGTCCCCGTTGACCCGGGTCCTCCGCAGTACCCTGGAAGGGGGCACAGAGAGGGGACACAGCTCAGCCCCACCATGGCACGACCAAGGACAATGCTCTGGTGGCTCAAGTTGCCCACTGGAAGCAAGTGGGGGCTCGGCCACATCCCCCATGACTGGGGATAATGCCAGCAGCTGTGGGGTGGCAGCTCCTTCTCCCACAGCAGTGACTCCTGCAAGCACTGGCAAAAACTTCCAGCTCAAATTTAGGGTTTCCACGCAAACAAGGCTGCAGCTCTGCTCTGGGTTAGGGGGAGGCTGCATTCATCCTCCTCCAGCCAGACTACATGCAGGGGGGCACCTTGTGCTGGGAAGAGCTGAATGAGCACTGGCCTCACCTTCGCTCCCGGCTCTCGAAGTGGTCAGCGAGCTGCTCTGGGGACACACGGAAATCCTCAAAAGGCTGCTGGTACCGTGACTCAAAGGACCCCTCTCTGCCTCTGCTTGCCAGCAGCTGGCTGGAGCTATCCCCGGCTCGTTCCCGTAGGGATGAAGCATTGAAGAGGTTTATTTCACCATTTTCCTGCTTGGATCAGGGAAAAAAAAAAGCAGTAGTCAAGGGCTTGTGATTTCAAAGAGTGCATCCTGTGGTAAGGGCAGTTGTGGTGCAGGGCCCTGGCTGCCCTGCGGGGTGTCCAGGGCTCCCAGGGGCTTGGGGTTTGCAATGTGCAGCTGCTCTAACAGCCATCGCTGGCTCTCAACAGCACCATTTTAAATTATGAAGAAATAAAAGAACCATCTGTCTCAGAAGGAGCCCTGCCCTCCATTTATGCCAACAAGGACAGCCCCAGGCCAGCCAGCTCCGTGATCCTGAGCTGCAATGTCCCTGGAGCACAGACAGGCACTGGGACAGAGCAAATCCGCCTCCTCCAGCTTTTGCTGAAGGGATTTCCAGGCAAGTCAAACACAGTGCAGGCAGGACCCTGCCTGAAACACCCTGACTGCTGCAGGAGGCAAACCCAGTGCTTGCTCTCCTGCTGGGCATCACTATGGAGCAGCACTGGGAATTCAGCCATCCACAGGCACTCAGGCCAGGCATCACTGAGCCTTACTGTCCCAACTGGAGCAGGAGAGTGGGCAGGGCTGGGCTGGGCTCACTGGCTCTGCTCCTCAGCCCTACAGCACGGTCACCTTCTCATGTGTGCAGCCAGTCTCACCTTGCAAGGGAAAATGTCTATCTTGACAAGCAGAGAAGCCAGCTCCAGGTTCTCGCTGTAGTTGTTCTTCAGGGGAACAGCTCGGAAACCTATGGCAGAGACAGCCCTGGTGTCACTCGCTGCACAGGAGGTGAAGTGTCAGTGCCCTGGCACAGAACTCAAGAGGGTCCTTCTCCCACAAGACCCTTTTTCTCTTCTACCCAGAGAAGCTGTGGCTGCCCCATCCCTGGAAGGGTCCAAGGCCAGGCTGGATGGGGCTTGGAGCAACCTGGGATAGTGGAAGGTGTCCCTGCCCATGGTAGTGGGGCGGAAACAAGAAGGCCTTTAGGGTCCCTTCTAATCCACACCATTCTATGATTCCGTGATTCTCCAAAGCCCCCAGTTTCCCTCAAGTGGCAGTCGGCCCCAAGGGCTGTTAGCAAATGGCTCTGCCTTCCTTTACCTGGTTGGGGATGTGACTTGTCATGGGGACAGGAGGGACTGAGCCAGCCTGGGGCCCAGCAACACCCTCCCATGAAACCCAGCACCTCCCTGGCTAACAGTATGAACCATGACCCGCTCCCTGTTGCCCCAAGTGCTTTACCTGTCTTCAAGCCTTTCACCAGGAAGGTGGCCTGAGCCAGGAAGTTCTCGTCGCTGAACATGTCCTCCTCATACACCACGAAGCGGAGGAAGGCAAAGTCAGGGTTGCTGACCTGAAAGTGGAACTGCTTCGGGGTCCAGAGAGGGTTCAGGCCATTGTCAGCTGCTCACAAAACACAACTGTCAGTGGACAGCCTGGCTGAGTTCCCCCACTTCCCCCCTGGCTGATGCTGTGCTCAGAGGCAGCACGAGGGCAGCTCCCAGCTCAGGGCCAGGCTTTGCTGCAGAGCACACAGCTCACACCAGGATCAGGAGTGCTGGTGCATCCCTCTCCTTTCCTTTCACCAACCCACTCACCCACGATCTCTGTTTTCTGCTTGGCGTTGTCGTACTCAGCACCAGACACCTCCACCTCCACGAAAGGACAAACGATTCCCCTTCCATTTTTGGGAAGGTGCCGGGCCCCCAGGACCTGAGCAGAGAGCAGGAGAGACTTGGTAAGAGACAGGAACAGAGGGGAAAAAATGTGTTTGCACACCAAGACATTTTCTTTCCAAATAAATCACCCTGGCTCTGCTAACTGGAGAGAGAAGCAGCACTGACAGCCAGCCCAGCCCTGGAAGCTGCTATGGTGTTCCTGATCCCCAGTTTGACTTGTAAGCTGTAAAAAAAAGCAGCTGAACTCCCCCAGGTTCCTGCCTGCTGCTGGCACAGCCAGGCCTGGGCCACAGCATCCCTCCCCCGGCCTGCCAAGCCGGAGCTGGGCTCCCAGCCGAGCACTGTTCCCTGCTGGGAGCACTACACTGGACACCCTCATCTTTGCCGAAATTTCTCGGCCCTCCTGCCTTAGCGTGAGGAGGAAAAGGAGCTGCTCTCCACCACTGCTCTGCCTCGTGTTTGCAGCACAGTCTGTGCTGCTCTCAAATGCCAACCTGCTTCCTCGCAGGAGAAAGCAATCGCAGCTCCCTCTTGCCCGTGGCCATATGTCGCTCCAGCGTGCTGTCGGCACGCTGCTGTTGCAGGGGAAGGACCTGCTGCCAACACTGGATCATGTGCTTTGAGTCATGCTGGGCTCGAGATGGCTTCTCCATCCATGAAAGCTGGCTTTGGTGGGGACAGCAGGCGGTTTTGCCAGAGAACAGGAGGCTAAGCCTGTCTCTTAAAGGCGACAGTGACTGGCTGTGGCACAATGACTCTTGACACTTGGTGGTGGCAGCTGCATCCTGAGGTGCAGGAAGAGCTTGGAAAACAGATGGGGCAGGGAATTTTTACGTAGACAGTGGACATGGGGTCAATGGTGCAGAGGGGATGTGATGGAGCGTCCTCATGGAGAAGGGCTGTGGCTTTTTTAGGTGGGATCACTCCGAAACAGAAGTGGTTGCAGAGGGAACCTGTGAGCACCTACAGGCAGGATCTCCACTGCGTCCTCCCCAAAGTCTGCACTGAGGGGATTGGCAAAGGAGACTGCTGACCCACAGCTCGGCTCTGAGACCACAAGGAATGCCTGTACGGGCTACTGGACCCCGCTGGTCCAAACATGAGAACCACCTGGTTTGGCACAGCCCTCCAAGAGCTTTGCCTGGTGAGCTGTCCCATGTCCCTGCAGAGCCTCTGCTGTGCAGCTCTGAGAGCTGACACAGGAACAACCCAGCCTCAGTCTCACCATCAGGGAAGTAAAAATAATTCATCAAGCATCCACAGCCCATCCCCTCTGGCACCCCCCACCCTCAGCTCCCCCTCCTCTTATCACCAGCAGCACAACACAGAAATGGCCTGAAAAGTTTGCCCTGACCTCGAGCATCTTCCCAAGAGAGGCCATGAGCAAGGGGAAATGGAAACATCGAGCCTGGAGCAACTGAGTGACAAGGAGGGGGGGACAAGGCACAGCTCTTGTGCTGTTAGCCTGTGGATGCGCTCGGCAGTCCCGGCCAGGCTCTGGGGACAGGGATGCCACCTCTGTGGCTCGTGGATGCCACCTGCTGGCACTGGGACCTGGACAGGAGTCCCGGCGGGAGCGTCCACGGATGCTCCTGCTGCTCCTCTCCAGGCACCCTCAGCAGCACCCGTGAGTGCCCCTCTTCAGCGAGGGCTCTCCCAGTCTGTGCTGCGGGACAGGCACTGAGGGGTTTGGTGAGGAGCAGCTGCAGGCAGAGCCAGGAGCCCAGAAGAACCATTCTCTCACCCTAAATCTGGTATAACCACTGGGGTCTGACCCTGCATTCATTCCCCCACACCAGGAGGAGGTACTGACCTCAATGGAGATGGAGAGCGGTTCTGTGCCCCGCAACGTGCTCTTGTCAAAGGGGTCAAAGATGTCGTCCCTCATGTTGGTCGGCTGCAGGACATACCCACACTGGCCACTGGACATGAACAGGGCCTGGTTCATCTGCATGGGCTTGTCTGGAGAGCACAGGCAGGACATACAGGAGATGAAGGAGACCCTGTGCACTTTCCACAAGCTGGATCATCACCCCCACTGTTGATGCTTCACAGGAAGCCCTTGGCAAGAGGACCTGGCTCATTCCTTGGCAATGCCTGTGCAGTGTGACCCCACTGCAGCCTGTGCATGTGTTGGGGCCATGAGGTGACTCTCTCATGCATGATCTGCCCAACTACCCAGTGCTCCATGGGTCACCTCCCTCTTTTCCTCCTGATTTTTTCAGCTTCCCTTGTGCTGACTGTAGCATTTGCCAAACCCCCCGTGAGATGCTTGAATTCACAGAAGGAATGAAAAAGCCGGCAGGAAGAAAGAGGCAGGTCGTTTGCTGGTGTGCTGGTGAGCTGAAAAGGCTCACAGCAGGGTTTGGCAAGGGCCAGGGAAAGAGGAAGGCTGGACTGCACAGCAGGAGCAGGAATGGAAGCTGGAGAAAGGTAACAAGAGCAGCCAGCTGGACTCAGACCACGCAACCAGCTGGTGTCCCCAGCCTGGGGCTGCACCGTCCCCTTTGGCACCTTCCCTGCCTGCCCTGCTTGTCACCAGGGACCTGGGGGAACTCCCTGCCTCCTTCTCCATTTCATCTTGTTCTCATGGCACAATCCCCAGCCTCAGTCCAGCTCCTTGGCTCAATCCAGCCCTCTGGAGCACATTTACTCGGGTCTCACTGCCTGCAGAGCTCCTCCTAGACCCAGAGCCCCTCCCAGACCCCATTAGCCAGGAGCAGGGGCTCAGGAGGTGGCTTGGACAAGGCACAAGGGCACCTCAGGAGCCTGCACCCTCCCTGCTGCCCTCACCTGGGGTCTGGAAGTTGAGTGCCACCAGCTGGCTGCCGCAGATCCACATGGGCAGGGGGTCGTAGTTGGAGGAGTCGAGGCGCTGGCCCTTGGGGTAGATGCGGGAGAGCTGCAGGCGGTTGTACTGCAGGAACTTCTTGCCTTTGATCTTGTTGACGTACTTTTCTGCCTTGGTCTCGGGGAAGGAGGACATGTCTCGGTAACAGGCCCTCTCTGTGCCGATCTCTGGGAGGGGACAGCGCTGTGTAAGCCAGGAGCACGCTCCCTTTCCTGACATTTAACTATGCCTAACACCATCCTCTCACCCCTGGCACAGCCACCAGGGCTGTGAAGACCCTGCTCTGCCCCAGGGGGTGTTTGCCAGGTGCCCAACACCAATGGCTGAGAGCACCAACACAGCTCCCGGTGACCAGGCACGATGCTCCCCAGCCCCCTCCCTCAGCAGCTGCTCCAGGTGGTGACAGACCCCAGCAACAGAGGGATAGGGAAGGGAACTTGTACCCTCTGGAGGTACCCAGAGCTCCAAGGTAAGCTGGGGATTTGGACACCTTGGACACCTGCCCTCTGCTGAGATCTAGCCAAAGCAGCCCCTTGGGGCACACCACAGGGTCAGTAATGCCACAGTGACTGCCTGTGATGGCCACCAGCCCAGCAGATGCTCACTCTCTTCATCAAAGGGCACAGGTCGGCAATAGACCACCAGTTCTGAAAGCTCCAGGGCAATCTTCTTTCTCCTCTCCATCATCTTTCCTTCAGAGAGCTGCCAAGAGAGGGTGAGAGAGGTGTCAGGCCAGGCAGGAGCAGTGGTGAGGGATGACCCAGCTCATAAACTGACCCTCACTGCTTGGTGTGGCTCCTGCCCACGCTGTGGGGACCACCAGCAGATCTGCCAGGTCTGCATTGGGGGACATCACACAGGTAGGGCCTGGGTAGTTCCTACCTCCTGCCCAGAGCAGGACTGGCACTGGTACCAGCACAGAGCATCTGTGGCCTTGCTACCCTCCACAGATGGAGATCCCCCACTTCCTGAGGCTGCAGCACCCACCCAGTTGTCCAACTCTCCCAGATATCCAGCCTGAACCTCTCAAGCCATGTGGCCACCACCCCTTGCCACACTGTCCAAGATTGCTCTGGCTTTACCAGCTCTGTAACTGCTCTGCCAGCCATCGCAGGCTGTCACCTCACTGCCCCCACCAGCCTCCACCTGCTCCTCGGCTCCTGGGAAACCCAGGACTTGGCCAGGAGATGCCTCCTCCCCTGCACGGGCTCCCCAGACTCACCCTGGCATCAGCTGTCTGAGCTGCCTCCCGGATCTTCTTCACCCAGTCCAGCAGGTCCTCGTGCGTGTCGGCTGCCACGTCCAGGGACAGGCGCGACACCGAGGCCATGCTGATGGAGAAGACGAAGAGGCGATTGTTCTTTCCCTCGGGGCGGATGGCTGTGGGGACAGGGGGCAGAGGGCAAGGTCACAGCAGGTGCTGAGCCAAGCCCTTCACAGGGAGGAAGGGAGCAGACAGACACACAGGACTCATGGCTACCCTGTGACTCTGCAATAGGAAACTCCCATTTCTGGCCACTGGAGGCAACAGATGGAGCCCAGGAAGCAGTAAGTGAGGATGCAGAGTGTATCCTGGGTGGCTGAGAAGCCTCAAGGGGCCTTTGCAACGCTCCCTCCCTGGCACTCACCGATCTGGCAGGAGGGCACGTCCAGGACGCCTCCGAGCAGGTCTCCCAGGGGGCTGTTCTCGTCCAGCTGCTGCTGGGAAGGAAGGACAGCAGGATGGTGCTGGGCATGGTGCTGGGCACGGCACTGGGCAGAGCGGCCAAGCTCGGGGGGCACCAGCCCTCCTTGCTCCACTCATGGCCATACTCACCTCCTGCTCTGGCTCCAGGCTACTGGGACTTGTGATTTCCTCTACGTAGTTGGAAGGGAACCACAGCTGCTTTTTGCCACCATAATCTCCTCTCCACCTGGAAGGGAGGGAAGGGGCAATGTCAGCACCTGCCACAGGACCCCAGAGTATCCTGAGTGGGGGTGAGGGGAACAGGCAGCTCTTCCATCATCTGATTTTAGGGTTTGTGAGGCTTTGGGACTGTGCAGCTCGTAGGCAATCCCCAGACAGACCTGCTCCTAGAGTGGACACACCTTTGTGTGGATGATGACAGCAAGGTTTGACCATATCCCCTAGGGAAAAGGGAGGCTCAGGACCAACTCACCAGCCTCCTTCCTGTTTCTCCACATTCTGGATGATGGCATTTTTGGTGAAGGTGAGCTCATCCTCCCTCTGCGCCTTGTAGTCAAACAGGGCTTTGACTGCACACTGCAATGAGGAGGGGTCCCATGAGGCTGGGCAGGGGATGGACACATGGACAACGAGCCCACAGGATGAGAGATCGGCTCCCACCACAGAGGTGTTTGTTGAGGGGCTGTGAGGCACATCATGTGCAGGCAGGCAGCATCCAGCCCTGCTGTCAGACCCTAGTGACACCTTGCAGAGTAAATCAAGGCCCCCAGTTATGCCAAAGCAGAGCTCACAAGTCTGGTATGGCCCCACACAGGCACTGTCCTCTGTCCCAAGAGCCACTGATGGGTTTAGTTTGGAGAGCTCAGAACAACAGCCAGCCCAGCCTGGGAACCTGGAGGTTCAACCTCCATTGTCTCTCTCTTCATGGTCTAGGAATGAGCGTGCAAACTAACACAGCTCTTGGAAAATAAAAAGACCCTTGCTAAACCTTCCAGCCCTGCAGGTTGTTTTGTGCCAAACAGTGAGAGTGTACCTTGAAGGTGGGCATGGGGTTGGCTTCCACATAGAACCCGGGGTGGCGTCCCTCGTACAGGGCTCCATAGTCCGGCTCCTGTGGAAGCAGAGGGACAGTGGTTACAGCAGTGACCGCAGGAGAACAGGTCCCCTACCTTGGGAGAGTGCCCCAGGAAGGCACAAGACCAAAGATGATGCTGCAAACAGCAGCCCAAGCCTGGCTCAGAGGGGCAGCGCCAAACCCCACCCAAGTGTCAGGAAGCCCCAAAAGGTGTAGGCACGAAGCACAGAGATGGCTCACGCACCACCACTTCAAGGCACCAGCTCAAAAATGACCTGTCCATCATTCTATGGCTCCTGCACTCACCGCTGTCCCGATCTTCTCCAGGGTCTCCTCGTTGATGGGGTAGCGCAGCTTCATCTTGCGGTACAGGGGGTGCTTCTCGTGGTAGCTGATCAAGTCCACCAGGCTGTCGAACTCAGTGTTGCCCAGCAGCACAGTCTGGCCCTCCTGCTGCACCCGGCAGTGCTTGATCTTCCCTTCTGCCCTGGAGGGAGGAAAGACAGGGAGAAGCCATTTGGCACCCAGCAAGAGAAGGTCTCTGCCAAAATAAAGACACCCAAGGAAAAGGTGCCCCTGGTCTGGTGGCCGAGCACAGCCATCTCCCACTGGAAGATGGAAGGAAGAGCAGGATCTCAAGGACTTATTCAGGGCCATCCCAGAGCAAGAGGAGCTCTGGGAGGGCTCATGTCGGGCTGATGGCACCTCTCCTGCTCTCTCACACACCGCAGCACCCCAGCTCCACCTCCAGCACCCAGCACCCTCGTCCCAGAGACACACCTGAAGGAGATGGCGTAGGAGCTGGGCTCGCTCCTCTTGCGCACCAGGAAGGCTCCGTCGCGGGGCACCCGCATCAGCATGTGCTCGGCTTGGGCCCGCGTGAGGTTGGCATGGTACCACCTGTCAGGGGAGACACATGGCTGTGCACAGCTCACACACACCCAGCCCGTCCCACACCTCTGCCACGGCACGGGGCTTCCCCTCCAGCCCCTAAAAGGCTCCTCGAATCTTCCAGAGGAAGACAGGGACTGCAGTGGGGCAGGAAGGATCAGAGCCCTTCTGAGGTGTGGCATGGGCAAGGGCATCCCAACCAAACCTGGCAGCTCTGTGCTCTGCACTGAGCCTCCATGACATTCAGCTCCATGGACAATGAAGCTGGCCAGCATGGCTGCTGTGACAGAGCTCCACAGGGAGAAAGTGGGGACTAGAAAGCCCCAGCAAGGGAGGAATGGCTGAGGAGAGATCTGGGAGAGCTTCCCACAGGGTCCCAGCTGCCCAATGGACACAAACACGCACTCACTCTTTGCTCTCGTGGGCGTTGGTCTGCGGCACTGGCTCCGTGAGCCTCATCTCGAACTCGTTGCACCTCAGTGGCACCTCCTGGTAGTGGGTGATGAGGTCGTAGAGGCTGTCGAACACCAGGTTGTCCGTCAGGAAGAACTTGGGGCTGCCGGCGTCCTGCCGCGAGTGGATCCGGCAGTGCTGCACCTTCCCATTGCGCCTGCGGAACAGGGACGGAGGCAAGGGGATAAGACAGGGCTGTCCATGGAGATTTTACACCTGCCTCAGGCACAGCTCCGGCCTGACATGGCATTCCTGCCCCACAAGAGAGTGGCTGTATAAGGATCCCAAGGGACTTGACCCTTCTGCACTGGGACAGGGAGCTGACATGATGCTGGGGCACAGAAATAGGGGAGAAACTGCTCACAGGCCACCGGGGAACCCCACCACTGAAGGAAATGTCAAGAGGAAACCACCCCTGGAGCAACACAGAGCAGTGGGCTGGCACCGGGGCCCTCACCAGAAGGAGAGGGTGTAGTCTCCTACAAAGGTCTCGCTCTCTCTGACGAGGAAGGAGCCGTCGGGGGCCCCTGTCTCGATGCAATATTCCGTCAGCAGCCGCTCCGCGATGTGCCGCCCGTCACGTCCCGCTCCCAGCTTCCCGTGGAACCACTTCTCCGTGGAGTGGAGCTCGGTGCTGTTGCTCACCTGGTAGGCGGGAAAGCCATCGTCGTGGGTTACTGAGGGCAGGCTCGTGCTGCTGGACTCTGCTTTGCTCAGGGGTCTTCCAGCCGGGACCAAGGAGCTCCTGAAGCAGCTCCCATCCCTCCCACCACAGGATCTCCCCCTGAAGTCAGCTGCCAATGGCAATGCTCAGCCCCTTGGGCAGTCAAGTCCTTTCCTTAGGGAACAACTCACAGTCACACAGGGGAACCCTCACCTCCTTTTGCTCTTCCTCGTCCTCATTTCCTTGGTCATTGGTTGTCTCCCCAGAGTAATAGATCTTGCTGCTGGTCAGCACAAAGTAATGTGGGTTCCACTCCTGCAAGGAAACAAACTCTGGCAAACAGACCCCCGGGGAAGCACCAAACTGCCCACCACCCATCCATGGGATCATCTCTTTCTGACCAGCACAAGCAGGGAGGGACGATCATGCTAGTGAAGGACAGTCACCAACACTGATTCCAGTGAGTCACAGGAGCTTCCAAGACATCCCCCAGATCTGAAGCGTGGATTTATCAGTAGCAAAAACCCCAGCATGTGACAAATCACACTGCAAACACCCCAACACATATTAAAAGGAGATGATCAAATAAAGAGCAAATCAATGCAAAAAGAAAACAGTCTGCAGGGACTCAGCACAGGGACAATCAGAGGTGAAGATATCAGAGACAGTAATGGGGATTTACCACTGCACTTTTCTGTTTTTAAAAAAAAAAATTCTCATTTGCATGTGGCTTTGCCAGACGGACCCTCAGCAGAGTAAAGCTGCTGAAGGTGGGCTGTGTGTGTGTGTAAATGCACACAGCAATGAACACTCGGTGCTTTACAAAGCTAAACCAGTGCTTAGGTGTGTCAGGCGTGCAGGCACTTGGCAGGAGGCAGGGCTGGAAGCGCACCCATCTCCAGAAATTCCTGCACCACAAATCACAGGCTGCAGTGCCTTGGCCCAGAGCTCCCTCTAGCTCAGCCTTCTGCCTCTAGCAAAGGCCCACAGGAGATTCCTAGGGAAGAGCACAGAGAGAGCCAGCATGAAACGCCCCCAGCCTTCAAGGACGCCTGAGAAACCAGACAGACCAAGAGCCTCTTCAATCATTTGCACCACAGCCCTTCCTTCCAGCTCACACAGCGCCTGACAGAGCCACCATGTCACTGATGGAGCCCTCAGAGCAGGGACAGGGTGACCATGGCACAGACATACGTGATTGATGGGGTCTTCCAGGTAGAGGATCCCATTCTTGATGGAGTTGCTGATGTCATTCTCTGAGTACATGACGGACGTGGGCAGCTCCTCGTAAGCGCTGCCCTCCGCCAGCTTCTTGTGCTGTGGGACGAGAGGGGGGGTCAGGCACCTTGAGGGGAGCAGGCACCCAAAAGCAGCATGGATTTCCTGGTGAACAGCCCTAAAACCCCAGGTCTGCTGCAGTGGGTTCCTCCAGATTAGAAGAACCAAGACCCATGCCACAGGGATCATCAAATAGCACTGAAGTCCCACTCTTTCTTCCCAAAGGTGATTCCTGAAGCAGAAATACCAACATCCCCCAATGCCCTCAACGAAAGGCAGCACGAGGCTGCTGAGCTCATTTCCCAGCAGATTCTCTGAAGCAAGAGACCTTTTTGTTTCCAGTTGTTCTTAGCATCAGGTCTCCACTTCCACCCCTACACTGCCAACCACCCCCTTCCAAAGGCAGCTGCCCTCAGTCCCACACGCTCACCCCATTCTGCCCTCACTCCCTCACTTAGGAGCCTTGCTGGGCAAGGGAGTTCACCTTGATGAGAATCTTCCTCTTGAGCTGGTTTGGAGAGGGAAGGCCATCAGCAGAAATATCGACTGGTTTGGTCAAGAGCATGTCCCCAAAGACCTTCTTGAAATTCTGAGCCATGTTCCTCTGCTGAGCAATGCTGCAGTGGTCCTCAATGGACAGAATGATGGGGAAGCTGGGAGAAGGAGAAGAGTCATCAAAGCCAGCATGTGGTCTGGATGGAAGCAAGGACTTCTGAGCTCTGTCTCACAGCCTGGCCTCTGTGCCCTCCAGGAGCAGCTCGCATCAACAGCGATCTGTGCTGCCTTGAGCACCCAGTGTAGCCACCCTTGAGGAGTGCACAGGGTGGAGAAGGACTGGCAAACTACTGGGGGTTACCTAAAGCCACAACATTTTTCTGGGGAAAATCTCCCTTTGGCTGGGAGACACGACATGCTTTCCTCCCACCGCTGCAGCTCTGGATAAATGGGAGCTTCACTTTGCTACAGCCTTGGCTCCACCCTCTTCTCTGCTCTGAAGTCCTGCTGTACTCACTCGGAGGTGACAAAGGCGTGCTCCTTGATAGTGACCAAGACATCAGAGAACTTGATCTTGGTGGTTAAGGTGTGTCCATGGTAGATGACTGGCATGCCATCGGGACCGTCCCAGCAATCCACTGAAAGAGACCCATGGGGAAAACTTAGCCCAAAGGCTGGAATACAGGCAGGACACGAGATGGACTGAGCCAAGTGCTGCTGGGACATGTACTGGAAGGCAATAAAGCAGCAAGGTGACAAGTGAAAGCCCTGATTTTTCCGTGGGACCAAAACCTTGGGCATAGATCACCCAGTCCCACAAAGCAAAGGACCTCAGCTCTTTCTGCACATTATGGTGTTAATGTTTCCACTGGCCGTGCCAACCTTCAGCTCTGCCTTCCTTGCAAGGCCTCCCCTGAGCACCACAAGCTACTGTGATGACGGAGACAGAAGGGCCAGCGTGGGGTACTCACGTTCGATGCAGCGGCAGCCCATGCGCAGGCAGCGGGCGTAGGCCTCCAGCGAGGACTCGCTCGAGAACTGATCCCCCGTCAGGTACCTTCCAGGTGAGACAACACATCAGCACAGTGACAAGCCCACTGCGGGCACAGGCGTCTGCTGGGACATGGTGGACCTGCCTGTGCCACGCGGGAATGGCGGGAGCGGCGTTTCTCCACAGCTGCCACCTTCCCCGGGCGAGGGGTTCAGCTCTGCCCCTGCTGCAAGGGGCTGCCAGCACTTCTCTGAGGCCCAGCCCCGGCTCCTGAGATAAACCTCAGATAGCAATATCAGCACTGGTGCCACAAAGAGCCCCCCGTAGCCTGAGAGCAGGGTTAGACCAGCTCTCGCAGGCAGACAGGATCTCACCGCCTGCCCTCAGGGCTGCTCAGCTGGCTTAGGCTCTCAGTCCTTTAAATTTGGGTTAGCATGAACACAGAGCACAGACAGAGCCTGTCTGCACAGAAAGCAGTTCCTGTAAAATTATTTCAGCAGCAGAGAGCGGAAAATGGTCAATTTCAGCCTGACGGGGTTTATCAAATCTGTCCCGAGAGGCTCTGGAGAATGACATTGCTGATGATGAGAAATTACCAGAGTGACAGCTCAGGACGTGAAGGCACCTGAAGGTCTGTGCAGATGTGTGCTGCTGACAATGTCTGAGCAAAACATTTATGGCTAAATGACAGAAGGGAGGAGTGGGGCACCAAGAGGAAGGTCTCTGATGTACAGGCCTTGGTTTGGAAAAGCCTACTTGACCCATCAGTGGGATTGGGCAGAATCAGGAGACTCCCACCCTAGCATGAGAAAAGGACGCTGAGAGCAGCTGGGTGGAGAGAGCCCTCCCCTATCCTTACGTGTTGTGTGAGGAGGAGATCCAGTAATGGGAGAGAGGGTTGTTCATGTTCTCCAGACACACCATGTCCAGTTGCGAGTTCCAGATGCTGTTCTCTTTGGAAAACAGGAAGGTGAGAAACTGCTCAGGAAGAAACAGAAACGTGTTAATGATGCAGAGGAGCCGGGTGCTGCGGTTTATCTTCACACGCATCTCCCGTTCTGTGCCAGCAGACATCCAGCACAGACTGACCAGGGCTGCCCTGCAGCACACCAGCTACCTGAGCCAGGGTGCTAGAGTGACCACAGCTTGGGCTCTGCCACCTACCCACTGAACTGTGCCAGGTATCTGTGTGCCAGACCCTTTGACCCAGCTGGAGACAAATTAATGGCTCTGCATTTTATTCTGCAGCTCGCATGGCAGGCAATAGCTTACTAAGGCCATGTGGGTCAAGGGACCTTGGCTTAGTCCAGAGTGCCAGTGACATGGTCATCTCTAGTTGTTTTTATTCTTTTTTCAGCTCTTGTTGCTTTGAAGAGATCCTTACACACCCCAAGGGAGCCCCTCTCCTCCTCCAGATGAACTGCCTGGTGAGCACTCCCAGCTGCACACGCTCAGCACAGAAGGACAGCCCAGAAGCCATTCCCTTTGCCAACCACGTCCATCTCCCAGGGCCACGCAGCTCACAGGAGCTGTGACCCTTCCAGCACCCCCACCCTGCAGCAAAGGCACAGACAGCAGAGCTGTCACACCACAGCACACATCGCACCAGGGACGTCACCCCCTGCGTCACCCCAGTCCACACAGGCCACCTTCAGGGTGTCTTACTTCATCCAGGGAGAAATAAGGCTCGTCAATCTCCCTCAAAGGGTCTCTCAGAAAGTTGAACATGAATTCCTGTACCTGAAGGGTATCTGCAGCCCAGAGCTCCTGCAAAGCCCAGGGGAGACATAAAAGAAGCCATTTCAGAATGTATTACTGCAAACCACATGCAGCTCATCCAGTTAGAAGCTTTAACCATTAAGGAGGTGGTTTTTGATGCACGACCATCTCTGCCGGGAACTCAACTGTCAGCACAAATGCTAGATAGCACACAAGGAGGAAATCGGCCCTGCTTCTGAGTGGGCTTCATTTTCTCAATGCCATGCATTTTTCTCTCCGATAGCTCCTTTGAACACAGCTGCCATCCCTCCTCCCTCGGCAGCAGAAGCCAACCCAGCTTCCCTTGGCTCTCTCTCCCTGGGTTTCTTTCATTAGCCACCAAAACACTGCATCTCCACACTAGTTAACTCCCTGCTGGCTGCAGACCACAGGCAGGGAGGTGGCAGTGGGGGACAGGGCAGAGCAGGAGCCACGAGCCATGGCAGTGCTTTTGCCAGCCAGCCCTGCCCTCCTGGAGGAGACCAGCAATGAGACACGAGCCTGGCAAGAGCCAAGGGGTCAGTGCTGACCACAAATGCACTGCTGGTGCCCGCGTGTGTGTCTGCACCTGCATGTTGTGCTTGCTGAATGACCCAAGATTGCTTTTAAATTGAAAGATCAGCAGCTGAATCCATCAGCTGCTGCTCAGGAACTGCTGACCCCTCCCAAGCAACAGGATGGACAGGGCTTCTTGGCTGCAGCAAACCTTCAGTAACCAGCTGAGGTCATGGGCACTGGGTCAACCTCCACTGATCAGTTCCTGCCTCTTGGGACCCCCACTTCTCCCAGATCTCCTGGTTCCTTTCAGGCCAGGGTGCCTGGCTGGGTTCAGGTTTGCCCTCCCCAGCGCTTCCCCTACAACACCTCCCGCTCCAGACGGGTGTGCCGTGCCAGGCAGAGCAGCCCACAGCCAAATCATCCCAGCTCACAGCAAGGCTGCCCTTGGAGCACTGCATCCCTAATGTCACCAGTGCCTGCCCCACCGCCTGTGTTCAGCTCACCCTCTGGTACTCCAGCAAAAACTTCTGCAGCTCCAGCAGCGACACCCTGAAGTGCTCAGACCTTTCTCCACCCCTGACAAGCAGAGAGAGAGAAGCTTCAGTCACTCGTGCAGCACATCAAGTGAGATGCCATCTGCCACCTCCCTGGCACGTGCAGCCAGATGTGCCCCGAGCATGCAGCACTGAAGGAGTGGAGTGGGATGAGCAGAGAGCTGAGGCGAGCAAACACAGGTCCACCTCTCAGAACCAGGGACTGCTCCAGGAGCAGTACAGGATTCACACTGACAAAGGTAGGATAACATGAAATTCCAGTGAAGGGCAGCAAAAACCATTAGAAGGACTGGTTTGTAAAAAAAAATAAATAGAAAAATAGAGGGTCTGGCTTGTACCTGAGTGTAAAGAACTAAATAGGGGCAGGGCAGTTAAGGGGTGACTGCACAGGACAGACCTACAGGTATGCAGAGGACATGGACTCAGGGAAGCAAGGCACAGGGAATGATGAAGGGAACAGTTTGTAGCTGATAATCTCAAAAGAGTGGTCCATGACTGCTGTGGGCCACAATGGACAGCCAAGGGCCATGCTGGGCACTAACACCACAAAACCCAAAGTGGACTGGGCAGTGCTGGCTGCCCTGGGCAGAGGGATGAGCCAGATGGTCTGCAGAGGGTCCTGACAACTCTTTTCTACGGTTAGAGGGAAAAAAGGAAGGAAACGATTGGGAATTACCTGGACAAGTCAGTAAATCTTTCACTCTTTAGCTCCTGTGTCTAAATTCAAGCTCTTTCTAACACAGCCAAGGTGTGCAGAGGGCAGGGAAGGGCACAGCTGGCAATGGCACAGAGGCACTGCCTGGGTGGGGAGGGCTCTGCAGCCACCAAGAGCATAACCCCTGGGAGATGGCTCGAGGTCTGATCACTTCACATCAGCCAACTGACCTGAGCTGGATCTCACTGGGATGTCTGGGAGGGAGAGAGCCCTCCCTGCCCCGAGCTGAAGTGTCTACAGCAAAGATGCTCCTTCAGAGCACAGAACCACAGGCAGCACAGGAGCAGGAGGAGTGCATAATGCCTCATCCCAACATGCTGCTGCAGGCCCCAAAGCATGTTATGGAGCAAAGGAAAACAGCCCCTTCCCCAGCAAATCCAGAGAATTATCCACCTTTCCAAGAACGGGACATCCATCTGCAAAAGAAGAAGCACAAGCATTAGGTTTGCACTCAGTAACTCCTTTACTCCCAGGAGACAAGAGCTCATCCCGGGGGTTAAAAAGTCAATTAAGAGGGAATGCCCAGTAACAAATATGGTTTCTCCCTTCCCTCTCCTCCCCTGGAGAATTCAGCTCTTACTGTTTTCTGGGCACTGAACATCAGGCTGCGGTAGAGCTGCGCAAACTGCCCGTACGTGATATCCCCATTCCTCTGCTCCATATCCTGAAAAAAAAAATCAAACCCAGAGGTTTTACAGGGGCCACAGGTAACTCTGCAGGGCTGAAGGAGTGTCTCCTCCCACCAGTATCCCCAAGGGGAAAAAGGAGGAGGAAAAGGTCAAAACTCGTCCAGACTTTGCCTCCTGCACAATGGCCTCAAGGTGTGCCAGGGGAGGTTTAGATTGGATATTATGAAAAATTCATGAAAACAGTGGTCAGGCATTTGAACAGGCTGGCCAGGCAGTGGTGGTCACTATCTCTGCATGTGTTCAAAAAATATATGGATGTGGCACTTGGGGACATGGTTTAATGGTGGACATAGCAGTGCTGGGTAATGGTTGGAGTCAGTGATTTTAGAGGGCTTTTCCAACCTTAACAAACCTGCCACAGTCTCTGCTGGGGCCGGCCAGACCCTGCAGTGCCCAGGACATAGGCACATCCTAAAATGAGTGCCATGACTCCCCATGCTCACCCACACAAAGGCATCACCACGCTGATAAAGTGTCACCCGTTACTCGAATACTTACAAAAGGATAATTTGATCTTTTGTTTACCCAGAGTATCTGAAGTGTCTGGAAACTGCAAGACCCAAAGTGTGTGCTCTCCTTTGGATACGCCACTCTTTGGCCTCGGGGTTCTGTGCTGGTGGGAACAGCTGGTCATCTGGTCATCAAGAGATGACCCTTCATCCCCGGGTCAGCGGAGATGCTGGCAGAGCATCACTCGGTGGCAGCGGGTTGCAAGAGCCAGGATGCAGGACCTGGTAGCTGGTCTGCACTACCCCACCAGCACCAAGCCCATGACTGGAGCCAGGAGCAATAAGAGGAGTGTGGGAGGCAGGGTGGGGTAAGAAGAGGGTGCTGGCCACAAATGGGCCAGGGTGCGGCACCCAGTGGGAGCTGGCACCTCTTCAGTCACCACCGTGGGTGGGGGCCCTCCCAGGAAAGGCTGGGAGGCTCTGCAATATGCAAACACTCCCCGGGAGTTTAACCACCACCAGGTTTTGCTCAAAGGCAGGCAATGGACTGCCGAGGGTCCCCAGTGCTGAGGGGGAGAGCGAAGGGGTCACGCACTCACCGTGAGTCTCTCCCGCAGAAACCTCATGTTGGGGACGCGGTAGTTGACCTGAGACAGCATGTTCTTCAGATCCTTGGCAGAGATCCTGGCTCGGCAGGGGAGAGAGGGGAGAGGCATTCAGGAGGTCTGGGATGGAGGGGTCTCACCCCGGGGCTGGAACGCCCCATGCACAGAGAGAGGCTGTGCCCAAAGGGACATCAGCTGTGACACAAGGATGGATGTGCAACCCCAGGACGATGCTGAGGCTGGGACCAAAGGGCGAACAGTGGGGAGGACGTGGGGAGCAGAGAGAGATGTCTGCATGTCAGTGGGGACTGCAAATACTGCTCCTACAAGCTCCTGACAGCAGGGCGAGCCCAGCACCCTCAGCCCACTCAAGCTGATGCCAGAGCTGACAGGCAGCACCCACTGCTTTAAAGGAATGACAAGAAGCATTCTTCAAGTATCTGTGCCCCAACACGGACACTGGGTGACCAACTCCCTTCCAAAACCCACTCCCTGGCCTGCTGGAGAAGCACAGGCTCTCTAAGTGGTTAGGACTCGGCTAATTTTATCTTAAGGAGAGGAAAAAAGCCGTTTTCAGTCCCCAGCCACAGGCACAGCACTGCCACACTGTGCCCAGCTGGGCTCTCCCAGCCACACATGCTGCAGGCATGGAGCAGCCAGCGTGGCTGTGCTTCCCAAGGCCCTTCACACCAAACGTGCTGGTTCCTGGACCAGAGAAAGCTCCAGTGTCAACCCTGAGCAGGATCCCACACCCCAGCAGGCAGAGAAAGGCAGGAAAAAGCTCTGGGCTGCCCTTGCCTGTTCCTGAGCTGTCCCCACATGGGGCAACAGCCCTGCAGCAAGGAAAAACGAGGATGCCTCCCATCTGCAGGATTTAGTAGCTGAGGGGTCTGTGTCCAATCATTTTCTGGCAGCTCCTGCCTTAAAAGCGAGTCCTGGGAGTCCACCCCTGCAATCACAGATGGTGCTTCTGTCCCCCACTGAGCACGTGGGAACACAGGATGCTCCCCATCCCACAAAGCATAGGGCAAGTCCGATCCTGGAAATCCTTATGGCTTTAGGGTGCAAATATAAAAATACCAGGGAAGATGTCCTGCACAGGGGATTTAACCCGGGTGGTGCACGCTGGCATTCACATGGGAACCACATCCCTTTTAGGCTCTCCCCTGAAAGCAGGGTGATCTCAAACACCACGGGAAGGAGGAGGGATGGAGGGAGCTCGATGGAGAGGGAGAAACCGGCTGGTGTCAGGCGCTGCAGAGCCCAGGGCTTGGCAGCCGGCAGGACACAGAGAGCCCTTGTTCCTGGGCTCAGAGCCCTGGGGACCCGGAATTACACGGCCAGAGCAGGACCTGGCCCAGCTCCTGTGCCGTGCCCAAGGCCAGCACCCGACCATCCCAGGACCTTGCAGTGTCCTGCCACTCACTGGCAGAACAGGAAGAGAAAAAGAAGAAGAAAAGAGCCGGGAAATGGCCCCAGCCTCCCCCTCCCTCACAGCTGTACAGTCAGCAACAATCTGGTACCTCCCCCTGAACCGCCACCTCCCTGGGCAGGTGAAGTTACCCTGGGGACTCCGAGTGAGTGTTCTGGGGAGGAGATCCTGCCCTTTCCCTTCTCCAACACATCCAGCAGCCATGGTCATGTGCAGGCTGCTGTGTGACCCCCCTGGGCAGGGGGTCCCAGCTGTGGGGTCCTGGGTGACAGGGAAATGTGTGGAGTGAGCCAGGAGTACGAGAGGTGCCCTCACATGTCAGGAACCAGAGCAGGTAACAGTTGTCATGGGACCCCCAACAGGACACTCAGACTCCCCAGGGCCACCCAGCAGCAATCCCTCCTTAGTGAGAGCATGAGACTGCAAAAAAGCTCATGGAAAAAGAGCAGGAGGGGTTGGAACTGCAGAACCAGCAGCAGGCATCCCTGGAGACCTGCTGGAGCCGACACTCAGCTCTGGTGATGCTGAGCTGTTTCACAGGAGGTGCTGGAGCACAGCACTGCCCGTTGATGCGACAAGAGCAAGCCCTGTCAAAGCTGTGACCAGCATTTCCCTCTCGGCTGCAGGAGGAGGACAGGGTACGGAAGGATTTTATTTACTGTGTGTTATTCATCATGTTAAAGTGCTGGAGACCTTGGATAAACAGCTTGGTAGTATTTTCAGACTAGAAAGTAAAAACAAAATAAACATTTTTTTCTACGGAACTTTTTTAAGGTTTCATGGCAAACAGGCCAGAGGCCCAGACCTCTCACAGGGGATGGAAATATTCCCCTGCCAGCCCTCAGTGCTATAAATGCTGCTCCCAGCCATGGGCAGCTCTCCTGGCCAGAGGTGAAACAGTCTCCTCTGCAGCAGTTAGGAAAAAAAACCCAGCATCCTGTTATCCTCCTCTTTCCACCTAACCTCCCTTGGAAAAACAAATACCCAAAGGCCCAGCAGCCAGTGAAAACAGCCACCATCTGCAGTGTGCTGGAAGGGACATCCCGGCACCCAGCCGGGGAAGGCGGAAAGGAGAGGAAAGGGCTCCGGCACAAGAGGCTGAGGCATGGGGTACACAAATGCTGGGAATGATTTCTGCAGCTGCCAAAACCCTGCCTGTTCTGGAGAGGATCAAGGATGGTGCGCAAGTGGTTTTTTTTATTTAAAAAAAAAAAAATCACAACTCACTGTTCCCTTTGAAAACCCACTTCCAGGCTGAGAAGCAAAAGCAAAGGGCTCAGTGACATTAAATTTAATGCTGAAACCCCACACAAGGGCCACGATTTAACCCAGGAGGTGTGTATGTCCCATAACTGTAGCCTCTACCTTGCGGAAAACACATGGATGCTCGTAAAATGTTTGTAAAATGGGAAGACCCCAAATCTTTCCATATCCCCTGTGCTGCTGTTTTGCTCCTCTCACTGCCTGGGTTGGAGCAGCAGCTCTCCTAATTAAGGGTTTTGCACTGAAACCTCTCCCTGTGGTTGACAGGGAAGGAATATATTGGATTTTGCTGCCTTAATTCTAAATGCTAATAGAAAGATGGTACCAATGGAAACAACAGGGATGCAACAGGCTGGCTGTCAGCTCTGCTGACCTGCCTTGGGCAGACAGATCTGTACATGCAATCTTTTTGTACTGTTGGGATGCCATTTCATCAGTTTTACTGCATAACCAGAGGGAAAAAAGGACCAATTATTTCCACTTTTCCTGCACTCCTCCTCCAAAACCTCCACACAGCTACCCCTGCACCTGCCTCAGTGCTCTCCACTGCAGGATTAGGAAATACGGTGCCCAGCCACCACTGTGTATACAACCCAAGCCTGGATTCGAAAGGTGTGTAGCATATGCAGAGCAGCTGCAACAGATTAAAGCTCCTCTCCTTCCCTTGCTGCCTCTGCGAGGATTTATCCCTCCTCCACAAAATCCCCGTGCACCCAGCGGTGCTCTCGTCACGCCACAGTATAAATCACTGCAAAGGCAAAATGTCCAGTGCAGCGGGATTTTCCCCATGTAGCACACTCCTGCCCTGCTCCTGGACAGGTTGAATTTATCCCCTGGCAGGCTGGTCAGGGCTGGCTGGCTGTCCTGGGAGGGACACAGCAAGCACAAAGCAGAGGATGCTCTGTGTTCTGCAGTCAGCCCTGTCCAGCCATCAGAGCGTGGAAGGGGGGCAGGTGGGGCCCACGTGCTCCACAGCAGCCGGGGGGGGGGCATGGGCTGATGCCCCCAGGGGAGCACATGAACATGGAAATCAATGCTGAAAGGTTCATGGGCTCAGTTAACACCACAGGGGAAAAGCTGTCCCAGGGATGAAAGGAGGGAAACATCAGCAGCTCAGTAAGAGCAGGCTGGCAGCCAGCATGGGGACTGTAAAGCTGGTGATGGCAGTGGGACAGGGAGCAGAGCACGGTGGAACTCAACTCCCCAGCAGGAAAATGTCCATCCCCTTATCTCACGGTGAATCATGACCCAATTCCCTTCCCTCACCTCCTCATGACAGGTACAAGCATGACATTTTACTTGCTAAGACATCACTAAGCATTTACCCAAGAGCCCCACAAACCAAGCAGTGGGATGATCCATGGCCTCGTGGGCCTCAGAAAAGTAGAACAGAACAAACAGGGTGGAGAGGAATAAACACAACCCAGTTGAGCCCTGATGGGGTGCCCTGAACTGCCTCTTGGCTCTTTGATGTCTGCTTCCTTGGGTGCTGCCAGCTGGGGGGAAGGTGTTTCACAGCTGTGGGCTCTCAAGGTGTTACTGGGTCTAAACAGCTGAGAAATAGGTCAGGGAAACAAGACAACTTTTTAATGCTTCTTTTAATTCAGTGAAAATCAGCCAGGGAAGTTTGGGACTTGGATTTAAGGTTCCTTGGAAATGAACATTAAAAGTCTAAAGAACCCAACAAAAAATGCAAACAAAGGCTGGAGTTTCAAGTCAAAGGTGAACCCTTCTAGCTCAAACCCTTCCCTGAACACAACTGCACGTTTCTCCCTCCTTACCTGTCTTCCCGGTTGCGATCCAGGGAGTAGAACTGCTTCCGGAGCCACCTGGGCGGGAAGGCACAAACAGGCACACGCTCAGCCCCAGCTCCTCAACAACCAGCCCATGTTCCAATCTGCCTCTGGAAGATGCTCAGTGCCACACCACCCACTCCCACATCCCTCCCTCCCACCAGAGAAGCCGGCTCTGCCCCCTTTCCAGAGACAGCCTACTCTGTTTTCATACAGGTGACCCTCTCTCTTTAAAAATGCCTCTGCACTGAAGTGCTACAGATAACACAGTGCACACATGGAAACATCAATTTCGTGGTAAAACTCCTTCTCCCCTGTGCATGAGATCAAACTCTGGGGTCAACAGGATGAAGTCTCTGGAGTGCAGAGGCAAAAGTGCTGGGTCAGCTCGGCTCAGAGAAGGAATGAGATGTCACTGTGCTCACCTTTTTCTGTCAAAACAGACAGAAAGGGGAAAAAAGAAAACAAGTGCAGGAAAAGGACAAGTTTTCCTCACCTTTCAATCTGCAGGGGAGTGGGTGCCCTCAGAGTGTCTGCCACCAGCCAGTTCAGCCCCTTGATCCACATATTGACCTCATCCTCGGAAGTGGCTGTGGGGAGTACACACAGAGAAGTGGGAAGAAAGGACACAGAGGCAGATCACCAACCCAAACCTCTTGGGACTATCCCCAGCAACTCATATCCCCTATTCCTTGCTTCAACCCCCTTCTGGTAACATTTCCCACCACGCAGATGCTCTGGCTGGCTCCTCTCCCTGCCAAGCTCCTGCTCCTCTCCCACGAGATGAATGTGGCTGGCTGGATCTCTTGCCCCTGCACGTCTCACTCCCTGCTCCTTCAGCTCCCGAGAGCTGGGAGTTATCTTTGTCCCCAAGCAGCGAAGCTGTTTGGGTCCTGTGAGGATGAAGTTCTGGCTCAACCCTGTCCTGGCACAACCCCAGGGCCACGAGAGCTTTACCTTGCAAGCTGAGGGTCTTCAGCCGGAATTCTGTGCCGTAGAGGACAACGAAGCAGTGAGAGTGGTCTGGTCGGAAGCACGGATCCTCCTGGTACCGGTCAAAATCGCGGGAGTTCTTTCCTGGACGAATCTCTTTGATTTCACGAATGTCCACTAAGAGAAAGGGAAAACAAAGGGGACGTTCAGTGAATAGCTTGGAGTTCCCATGGCACTGGAGAAGGAAGGGCACAGATGAAGTGGATTTAGTCGTCTGAAGAGCTGAGTTACCACCTATTACATGATGGCAGCCCCAGGCCTACAGCCTGTAAGCACAGCCCCCTCTTACTGCTTCCCTAGGAGGTTCCCCCAGCCACCACCCCCCTGTTTACCTCTGTGTTCCCCAAAAATGGCTGAATGTCTCCCCCACAGGGATCCCCAGGAAGGGGCAGCTGTGAGCATGCTGGAGAGCATGCTGTGAGCATTAGCACCGAGCGAGGAGAAGGAGCTGAAGAGACACCGGTAAGGGAGCATCTCACAGCCTCCCTCCCCAGAGGAAATTCTGGGAAAGGACTCCTATTGCCACAGAACAAAGAGAAAACAACAGCAGCAGCAAGGCAAAAAAAAAAACCAAAAAAACCAAAACCCAACCCAAACCCAAGAATCTTTGCTTCCTGGAAAAATAGTTTCTTAAATGCTCGTGGGAATCAAATAACAACATTTCTGAGTCACGTTTCCAAAGCAGATGATGCTTCTGAGCAATGCAGGACGGAGATTACTGCAAACCTGGCATGTAATTCATCCCAATTAAACTCCACTTACTGCGCTCACTGTGGATCGTCTCGCCTTTCATTTCTATTTACTGCAGTTCAAAACTAGACAGAAATGTGACCTGCTCATCACCCGCAGCGGCCACCGACAGCACTAAACGGCATCATGAGAGATGATGCTCTCTCCAAACCCCACGGCAAGGCAGACACAGGGATTGACTTTGGGAGGACTTGTAAAGCACAAAGAACATGGGATCCTCTCTTGGATCCTGCTGCTGTGCAGCACCGTGGGTGCCTCTGGAGACAATGGCAGCCTGCTGATTGCCTGGCACGGGACATATCCAGACTGACCACTCTATGAATTGTGGGGGTGGCCTGTGCAGAGCCAGGAGTCAGACTTGATGATCCTTGTGGGTCCCTCCCAACTCAGGATATTCCGTGAATTTAATAACCCTCCAAAGCTCATCGAGTTGTAACAAGAGCATAGAAAGACCCAGTTCCTTGGGACTGCAAAGGAAGGACAGACAAGCTTCCTAGAATAAGCAAGAGTGTGACTTTTTGAGGCATCACCTACCCTTTGGAAAGGAGCTGGCTGGCAGTTCAAATTTTAGTATGCCCTGCCATAACCTTGCCCATGTGCTCATATCCTTAGTGACACAGCAGGTTATTTTAGCCCATAAATCCCCATATCACAGCTCAGGTCTTTGCATCCAGGACATGCACAGTGGGGTTGAAGGCCAATCCTGTCCTTGGAGGATGCAGGGTTTGACCACCGCAGTGGGGAAAAGCCTGGCAGACGGGTTTTCATGGTAATTTACCAGGCAATAACTACCAAAGGAAGGTGCTGGAATATTCCTGGCCTGCTTTTGCACCACACTGCAAGCATCCTGTCTGCACTTTGGGATGCTGCAGTGTTGGCCGTGCCCTGTGCTCGCCCCTCCCTGCACAGAACGCCAGCAGGTTACTCAGTAGTGAGGCAGAGCTGTTGTTACAAAGTGCATACCTAAAATCCACGCAGTGGAGAGAGCCCCGGAGCAAGTGAGGTGCTTATCAAGGCCAAAAGCACGCAGGGAATTCCTAGGGCAAAGGGCAGCCTGCCTGAGGATCGGGCAGGAACCTCCAGCCCACGCATGCTTGCAGCTGCTTGCTCCTCTCTCTCGTCCTCCCAAACCTGCCTGAGAGTGCCGGGGAAGGCGGCTGGGGTTTGGTTTGTGCAGCCCTCTTCTCACCGCAGAGCAGAGCAGCCTCTCCCACCCGCTGCCTCCAACACCTTCCCGGCCCCCTTGCAGCTGCAAGGAAGCGACTCTGAGCAGGAAGCACAGCAAGCACAAATGCCACCGTGCCGAACCCGCGAGGGCTGAAGCGATGCTGCCCTGCACCAGCCCTCCCTCCGGCAGCGCCGAGCCGGGAGCCACCAGGGAAAGGAGGGGCGGAGGGATTGGGCTCCAGCCCACGTCTCACAGAGACACTCTGGAGGCTCTGCCACGCTCAGCACCAGCGAGTTTCCCAATCAGTGGTGGTGTGGGCTCCATGACATGACCCACGTGTCCCACGATGGGGCTGTACCTTGAGTCCTCACTAGGAAAGGCCTGCCAAGGATGTGGGCAAAGACACGGGGTCAAGCACCGGGTGGGGTCTCAGCTCCACAGGCCACACGCACACCTGGGCAGGGGAACAAGGGCAGGTGACCTGGGGTAAGCCCTCCAAAGACAAGTCCTCTGTCACCAAGGTGAGCCAGATCTCCTCCTCCCCGAGCTGCCCTCTCCCAGAGCGTGCTGTGGGGGACAGAGTGCACAAACTGGTCCTTATCCCATCTGGGATGTGGCAAGAGAGGAAGAGCCTGGTCCCGCAGTGACGGCAGAGGCGGAGGGAGGCTCTCTGATGGAATATGAACCCTGCTGCAGCCTGGCAGAGCTGGATGCCCCAGAGAAGAACCAGCAGCAGGCAGGGACGGATGAGCAGCGGATGAGATGGGAGGCCTGGAGCGGGCTGGCTCCTCTCCAGCCCTGCCGGGCGGGTGTGCAGACAGGAGCCAAGAGAGGCTCCAGGAAGGAGGCAGCAAAGCCCATCCAGCCCAGAGATGCTCTGAGCTCCCCACATGGTTCCACACTGCACACTGAGCCATGCCATGGCTGTACAAACAGTTGTGCCCTTCACGGCCTCCCAAACTTCCCTCCATCCCACTGCCAGAAGAAACAGCCTGGCCCTCCCTTTGCCTCCAGCACTGAAAAAAAAAAGGGGGGGGTGTCACATTTCTGGGCAAAGAGCCCTCCTTTCAGCCGGAGTGGGTTGCATCAGAATGAAAAAGCTGACCCCAGATCCACCTCCCTCACCATATAAGAAAAAAAACCCCCAAATTACCCTCTGGTTACATGAAAACCAGATCCACCCTTGAAGTCATTTAAAACTGAAACTTCATCCAAGCCTCATTTACCCGCTGATGGATAGGGTGTTGTAACGTTTAAGGATAAGGACAGCCTGGAACAGGCTCTGAGGGTTGCAAAATCGCCACTTCCAGAGGATTTTTGGAAAGATGGAAAACTGATTAAATTAAAAAAAAAAAAATTAAAAAGCTGACAAAAAGAACGTTTAGCCAGATTACTCTCCAGGGTGGGTTTATCAGGGACAGCCTCCAAGCAAACACCCACCCCCTTCAACAGGCACTGCTGGGTCTGTGTCTCCCTGGGGAGAAATGGTGCAGTGAAAGCCACAGGGTCACTGCCAGCCCAGCCTGACCTCAGCTGGCCGACATGGACTGATCCTGCCCGGGGGCAGCGGAAGAGCCTCCAGCCTACTCACTCTGGCAAAGAAAAAGAGATTAAAAGAGTCTTCCTGCTATTTAGCATTGTGGATCCCACTGAGCAAAGACATGTGGTCATCCCGGGGCTTCCCATCACTGCAAGGGGCACCGGGGGGTCAGGCGGCCCCCAGGGAGAAAGAGGAAAAAGACACGTATGCGAGTAAAAAACAAGAAAAATCTATTATGCAACAGCGTGGAGAGTAAAGCAGTGCCACCTCCCTTACAATATCTCAATGGAAGCCCCCTGAAGTGGATATTCGAGCCAGCAGTGGGTTTTGGGAGCCGCAGGAGCCTGGAGGAGGATCCCGGCTCACCTGAGCTCCTGCTGGCAGCCACAGCCGGGCCATCCCCCCGAGCAGCCCTGCCCAGCCGGGGCTGCTCCGCAGCCGCTCAGCGCCTCGGCTCCGCCGCTGCAACCCAACACCGCCTGCGAGAGCGACAGAAGCCCCGCCACAGCTCCCCCGTCAGCTCGGGGACGGCCGGGCGAGCTCTAAGTGCTTCGCTGGCCGGGGGCCAGAGCCCTCAGCACCTCGCAGTCTGGAGCCCGCCGCCTGCCCTTCGCTGCTTATCGAGCCCCGGGATTGTCCCTGCACAGCCCCATCCCCGTGCCGGGAGCAGCCGGGCAGATGGCAACCACCCGAACTGGGGTTTGGCTGCAGGGTAGAAATTGAGGCGGCTCCGTGTCGCACCCGTAATGAGCACAAAAAGCGGGTTCCTGCCCTTTGTGCCCCCTTTGCAAGAAGCCAAGCAGTCAGCCCAACCAATTAGGAGTGCACCTCACATCAGTACTGGTGTTCAGAGTGGCAGCAGCTCAACCTCTCAACCCCACAATTCGCCCTTCATCGACAAGCCTAGAGCAGACAGAGGAATGGTGAATTTGACATCGCTGCTCAGAGACGAGGTTACTGCATCCCCCCCGCGCTGCTCAGCATCGGCTATCAGGTTTCCAGAGGAAGAGCCAGTGCCATTAACAGATGGCTTATCCAGACAGGACAACAAGAAACCAGGTGAGGCCTCTCATTTGACCTTAACAGGTTTTTCAGAGGGCAGGGAGCACAGCTGAGGCATCCACGGAGGTCAACAATCACCGAACCAGCAGCACCCTGTGCCCCAGAGCATCCCTCACCCCCTGTGAACTAAAAAGGCCACTCTGCCCTTTCAGTTAGGCACCAAAATCCCTGTAAAACATTCTCCCGCTTCCCTTGCTGTCCCAGGGAGGAGCCGTCCTGGTGCCCAGGGGGCCACTGGGTCCCACTGCTCTTGTTGCTACAACATGCAGGTGGTACTTCTGCCTCAGGAAAAGATGCAGGTAAAGCTATTTTGCCTTCCAGAGTCAGCTCAGCTGTGTCTCAGGTTGCTCTAACAAGGTGCTTCATCTCACCTGCATCAGCAAACTGGATTTTTGCTCCAAGCCACTGGATTTTGCTATGAAGCAACTGTCTCAATAATAGCTCAGTGGCTGGAGATGGGGCAACGGGGGGCTCCTGATTAGCCAGGGTGACTGGGGCTAGCCTGGATCCCCACTCAGATCCTGGCTCACCTCTCAGCAATCCCCGTCACTCAACACGGAGTGAGAGGATCTGGCAGAGAGCTTAGACACCACCTGGGAAGTGGCACCTGGGCAGCCCACGCAGGGCACACAGGGACGCGCTGGCTGCTCTGTGGGCACCGGGGCTTCCTGCCCGAGCCTCTGCCTGCCGCTGCCTCTGCTGTGCCCCCTGGTCACATGTCCCGTGGCTTCTGAGCTCCTGTTCCTCCCTCCCCTGTCCCCCCTCCAAAATCCTTATCACCTGCAGAGGAAGCTACAGGAGATGTGCAGGGAGATTAAGAGATGCTGCGCTGCCGCATCGCTCTGCGGGTTGGAGGAAAGGATGTGAGGAAGAGACCTTCCCTCCTCCACCCCACACATATCCCACGTTAGGGGCTAGAGCAGGGAGACAGAGACAGACGTTGCTTCTACAGGGCATGGTGGCCTCTTCCCAGGCTGCCTTGCCAGAGTCAGCCCCACACAGGTGGCCTTCAAGAGCTCTTGAACATCCTCTTGATGTGAGAACCAGAGGCAGCTGTGGGCTGGCAGCTGCCTGACGTGTTATCGTCAGCACATCTCTCCCGCTCACCCTCAGCTGCAAGAAAATATGAGTAAAAAACCAAAGCTGATCCTCCAAGTGAGCGGAGCAGGATGCTGCTACCTCACAGCCTCTGCCCACAGACAGTGGTGGGGAGCTCAAGGAGACAGGCAGCACCTGGCAAATGCCAGGCGAGGGCTCCAGCAATCCTCCTGGAATGCACGGGGGCTCCCTCTTGTCCTCCACGGAAATTTTGTCTTTGTGAAGCTGTGGGGTTTTGTACCAAATCCCAAGATGGGCATCCAGGGCTGCTGGTTGTACCCACTCCAACACGCAAGGCTGGCACCTGTGAGAGCCCTGGACTTGTTGCACCGTCACCACACAGGACATGGGAGCACATTCCCACCCCAAAGAGAGGCAGAGCTGCTCCAGCTAAGGCAAAGCCACAGTTTTTGCTTGCACAGATGCTGCTCTGAAGATGTCGGTGTCCCTGTCTCACATGAAATCAGGACAGTGGCAGCCAGCGGAGAGACCCTTCAGTCATCGCCCTGTCTGAGAGGCACAAAGTTCCACTGACTCATCTGGAAAGGGGAAGCTCAGCACTGGTGCTCTGGACAGCCTGTTTAGGGAAGGCTCCACAATCCACCCCCAAGGTGACCTTTTTTCTGCATGGCATGGCGGGTTCCATCCCCCTCAGCCCTGCCTGGGAGAGAAACGCAGTGACCTTAAAGGAGCAGAATGAACCGGAGGGAGGATGGGATGAAGATCTGTGAGCACAGCTCCTGCCTCTGCCGCTCTCCCTCCCTCCAGGGCGGATGCACAGCTGTAAGGAGATCCACGGGTGGGCAGGGACAGACCGAGGAGGCACCAAAACATGCTGTGTCTCCGCATGGAACAGGATGAGAGGCTCAAGGAAGCTGCTCTCGGGGCAGGTGTCCTTCATGGAAGGGCTGAACAGGGAGCCCTTCTGTGCAACATCCCTGCATCCCTCTCCTGGACCTTACAGGGTCACTGATGTCCCCAGGCCCTCAGCCAGCCAGACTGCTCCCTGCCAGTGAGGGGAAGGGGATGGGACCAAGCAGGACAGAAGGGCAGATGTGGCAATCCAGCAGTTCTGGGCGTACAGCTCACAGCCCGACAGCCGGGAGCCTGGCAGGACCAGTGAGGAAGCCCTGGCAGAGGCGGATCTGGGGACCTGAGTGTCCAACAGCAGCAAGCTCTCCTTGGAGCATTTTGGGGATTTCTGCACTCAACAAAGGTGCCTTCTCAACTTTCATGCCCAGGGATCATGCCCTGTCACAAAGCAGTTGGAGACAAGAGTGACCACAATTTGTCCCCAGGACAGGGCACAAAGGCGAGGAGTGAAAACCAAAGGACAGCAAAGATTTGTCACAGTGGCAGCAAATGTCAGCGATGTTCAGACGCTGTGACTCAGTTTTCATCCACCCCACCAGACGACGCAGTCGAATTTCTGTGACAGCGATTTAACAGCAGAGGTGCCTGTAGGCCAGGACCCTCAGCGGGCAGCAGGTCAGTGGCCTGTCCCTGTCCCTACCAGGGCGTGAACTCTGCAGCGTGAGGGCAGTGCTGGGAAGAGAAGGTTGGGATAAAGATCCCATCTGCTGCCGAGCTGTTCGAGGTCACCACAACAGCCTGACCTCTCCCTACCCCATGCTCAACCCAAAAGCTGTCCTGAGACTGGCAGGGTTGAGTATTTGCCAGAGCACAGATGTGACTTCCAGATGTGTGCCCTCCCCTTGTTCTGCCTCTGTGCCACTGTCGGCAGAGAGGCCCAAGGGCTGGACCAGCTCAACCAATAAGTGCAGGAGGCACCTCCTCCTGTCACCTCCTCCTCCCTGGATTCTCCACAAGAGTCCCTTCCACCCACCCCAACCTGAACCAGACACAAGGTTACCAGAGCAGCTGATGGTGAAATCAAACCTGTCCAACGTGGTTAGAAATAGAAGCAGTGACTCTCCCTTCCCACCAGATTTTGTTCATCTGCACTAACCAGGATGGGATCCCCCTGGGCTGGCTTCACCTTCCAACGCCAAGGCAAGATTTTGGGGGATAACCAGCCAATGGTACCTCCTTACAGCACTGAAGATGTCCAGGCACTAAGCAGACACTATCCAAGCCACACACTGCCTTGGCAGGTAACAGCATTTTCAATTTATGAGGGCAAAGAAGCTCATGGCGATGGTGTGAAACCACTTGGAATTGTTTTTTTTTTAATGACCTCACCTGGGATTTATGTGGTCCCCAGAACTGGAGACCTCTTCCTGCTTGTACTCCAACCTGCTCCATGGTTCATATCAAACCTGATGTATCAGTGCTCCAAAAATTTCATGCCCTCACCTCTAGACCTCATCACAATGTGCCCCAGAGCCTGAGCTGCTGGGGATTACAGGGACAATACTCCAACCAGCAGCAAGACCTTGAGAACAGGCTGACACAAGGCACTACAGGACATATGAGACATGAAAGAGAAAAAAAAATCAACAAAAATCAATTTCTGCTGCTTTGCTGGGACATAGAGACAAGCAGAGCCAACTCCCCACTGCCCTGGCACTGCTTGGGGTCTGCTCTGGAACCAGGGACACAGCTTTTTGGTCTTCTGAAGCTGAGGAGGGCTGTGAGCTGGCAGGGATTAACAGGACAAGGACTGCAAGCTCAGGAGAGAATGGGGGTATCCAGACTGCCCTGGAATAATCCTGGCAAGAGGAGCCAGAGGCGGATGAGTGATGTCTAAGGGACAAGTACACAAGCACAGGAGCTTGGAGAGACGAGGCAGCAGGCTCTGTGTTCTGCCTCGATGAGCCCAGGGGCTCGAGAGCCTTACACCAAGAAGGACCTTGACAGGCAGTGTCCAAATGCTCAGCAAACAAACCCAGCCAGTCCCTGCCCCACCTCCCACCAGCTGGGAAGCAGATTTATGGGGCGCAGATTTCCAGGGCAGGGAGCCAAGGGGGTGAAAGTCCTCTCAGACATTCCCTGCTCCCAACATGGCCAAGCCCGCACCTGCAGCCAGCCCCATTATCTGACCTGGGCTGGGGATTACACCACCAGAGGTGAGGAGGGGGAGGAGGAGGGATGAAGGATGCACTGACACATGCAGGGGGGGATGTCCTTTAATCACCACACCATCAGCACTTCTGGGAGCAAGTAAACAGGAAAAAGGCTCTCAAGCAGCTGTTCTACCCAGCGTCCCTGCGGAGCACAGCCTGCAGCGACAGCCTTCCTTGATGTGGCCATTTCCAGCCCTGCCTGGTCTGGCCTTCCACGGGGTGATGCTCAAAGGGAGCAGGATGGGGCTCTGCACGGGGCAACCCCAGGAGGAGAGGAGCACAGGATACCACAGAGGGAATCAGAGAAGCTCCACCAGGGATGGAGAGCAGGGCAGCGGGAGCAACTCCCCGAGTCAGGAGGCAGCAGAGCAGCCACAGCATCGCTGTGTGTCACCCAGAGCACAGTGGCCCTCCTGCAGCCATCCCTCCGGGCACTGGGATCCTGGCAGGGCAGGGGACACACCACACTTCCAGCTCCTGGGGGAGGGAGTTTGGAGATAGCGGAAAAGGCAACCCTTGTCCCTAAGACAATTCAGCCAGGTCACTCCCTGAAGGACCACGACTGGGAAGGCAGGAGTCCTGCACACCCCTCACGTGGATAAAGGCTGGGGGTAAGCTGCAAACACAAGGCAGCACAGCTCTGCGATTCCACACAAGGTGGGAAAAAAAGAGTCATATTTCAAGAAAAAGAAAATAAATGCGTTCGTAATGGGCTGGGGAGAAAACACGACCTGTAAGTCACAGTCCTGCCCCTTCTCTGTGGCTTTTGGCCATTGTGTCCTTAAGGCCAGTGGGCAAACAGCTCAGCACAGCATCCCACATCGCAGGAGATCGTGTGCTGGACCATGACCTTCCCTGGGATGATTTTAAACCAGCACCATGGGTTTGCCTGGCTTGGGCAGCCAGGAATGCTCTGGGGCACCCTACTGACAGCACAAGAGGGGACTGACCAAAACCTCAGAATGTTTGCAAAACCACAAATGTTTGCAAACAGAAGGGAGGAGCTGCAGATGAAAACAAGGGAGAGGTCCATCCCAGACTCTGGCAGGCTTTCCACGGCTCCCCAGTCAGCCAAGTTCAGGACCCCCAGTTCCAAATCAGGGTAAAGAGCCACCAGACCAGAGGGACAGCAGAGATGAAGCTAAAAAACAGTTTGAAACTCACAGAGGCTTTCAGAGTATGGGCTAGCAGCATCCTAAAGCTCTGCTGTCTTGTACAGATTTAGAGTGGTCAGCTTCTGCTAGAGACATCAGCCCATGGCTTTTTGGGTGCTCAGGGTGTTCCACAATCCTGAATCCTCCTGCCATCCAGTGTATCAAGGTGTTCAACAGATGAGAAGGTCAGATTAAGAAGCAGCAAGGTGCTCAGAGATAAGGACACCCAGGACAAGAGGGATGAGCCTGGCAGATCAGAAGCAGACAGCCCTGGCCTAGAGTTCTTAGTGCTGGGGGATCTTCAGAAAGGCTGAAAATTCTCAGAAATGAGGAAGTTTCTCATTGGAGTCAATATCAAAAAGCTTTTCCATGTAAAACAGCACTGTGCAAAATAAGAACACTCAAAATGTAAAGATTGAAACCATGTAGAAGCACAGCTTTTTCCAGCATTACGGAGTCCCTTTAGGAATGGCTGCTGTCACCATGTCCCTTCCGAAGGGCTCTCCCCAGTGTGGAAGATGCCCTCCCACCACTGTCTGATGTAACACCTCCAGCAGTGGAACTGCACTGGGCGGAACAGATGAGCAGGGAAAAGCCGTGAGATCACCCA
>VZTE01004705.1:3361972-3433359 GCA_013397775.1 Eulacestoma nigropectus
CCGAGCGGCCCGCGGGGCGGGCGGACCCCTCGCGTGGGGCGGGATGCCGGTGCCACAGACCACCCAGCACGCCTGGGCACCCCGCGACCCTCCACACCTGGGGGACCAGGGGACTCTGCACGCCATGGAACGCCTGGGGGACCACCCTGCACCCCACAGGTCGCCCGTGTGCCACACACCCCACAGCACAGGACACCTCGGGGCCCCGGCACCCACAGCAGGGTTTGCGTGGGAGCCTGGTGTGGCACGTGTGGGGTCCCAGCACTGCATCCCACGGTGGCTTTTCCTGGGGACAGACCCCTCCGTATGGCTGCCGCTGGCACCGTGGTGTGGCTTCTTGATGAAGCCGGGTCTGCGTTTGTTGTTTCCTCCACACAGATCCCAGCTGGATCTGTGCTGGCATGGAAAGCAGGATGGGGCTTGCAGGGTGGCCTGTGGCATCCTGCCCCTGGGGGACGTGCAGGGAGCCGGGGGTCGCTGGACGCTCTCCAGCTGCTCTCCGGCCCCACAAAAAACAGGGTTAGAGACCACACAAAAGCAGGGTTAGCGAGTGGTTGAATTGGGAAGCGTTTCAGTGCAGTTCGCTCCATTCATGTGGTTAAAGCCTGCAATTTCCCTTTCTGCGTGCCATTGACCTTCTTCCCCATGCCCTCCTCTCCATCAGGGCACCCCAGGGCACACTGGGTGCTCAGGCTGTCCCAGGCTGGGCACAATGTCCTGGGTCCAGTGGCCAGTGCATTCCCCAACCTGGCAGGTGACGGTCTGCCCAAGTCGAGCACATCTCTGCTGCAGGAGAGCAGGGAAAGGGACTGGAGGGAATGGAAAGGATTGGAGGGAATGTACTGCCTATAAATACACAGATACATATATATATGTGTGTGTGTATATATATGTATGTATATATGTATGTAAAAATATGGGTTAATTGTTGGGCTTGATGATCTTAGAGGACTTTTCCAACTTCAATGATCCTATGACTTTCTTCTTTTTTCCAAACTTAATGGTTCTGTGAATACACGCACATACACACACACACACACGTGTCCACAGGCCCATGGCAAGGCAGCCTGTGCTCAGCAGTCCTTATCTCACCCTCCCAGCTCATGGTTGGGACTGGGAGGGGCATCATTTTCTAAGCGAGGGGCCCATCCCTGAATGGATCCCACATGTGAGCAGCTCCCTCTGTCCTGCTGCTCTACCTGCCTGCAAAGGGACATTCCCCAGCACACACAGTAGGGGCCCTATGAGGTTGTTTAGGATCCTACCCAGCGTCTTGGCACCAAACAGGCAAGGACAGACACACCAGGGTAAGAGCCTAAACCTGCCCTGATAGAAATGAGCAGTGTACGACAGCACTGTAAGGATGCTGGGGATCCTTAGGATCCTAAGGATGAGCCAGTGCCACTGGAGCCTGTCCTTGGTGTTGGCACAGCACTCTGGGCCTCATTCTCTCCGGGGTGAGCCGCCGTGGCCGCCGGGGAAGTTGCTCCTGGCTTGTGTAATGGCCTCGCTTGGGACCGGCAGGAAGCAGCCGGCTCCCAGTGGTCTTAAAATAGCTGAGCATTATGGGCACACCCTTGTTTTTGAGGGCAAAACCTGGGAAGGGAGTGTGGCCATCAAAGAAGCAGAAAAGGTGACTCCCTTGCTCTCAACCACTGCCTGTTCGTGCTGATGGAGAGCACCTGGCAAGGGGTGGCCTCATCTCTGGAGCTTGGGGTGGCTGGGGCCAGCACATGGAGGATGTGGTTTACAATGAGCTGTTTGAGACGGATATTTTTTATTTTCCAAGTTTGACTGATCACCTTTTAGCCCTGCATTAGGTCTGTGTCTAAGATGCTGCACGCCAAGGAATTTCACTGTTTAATTTGACAGCACAGGAAATTTGACAGTCTTTGTGTGCCTGCTGCCTGACAGCCCCATTTGATGGTCCCAGCTCCTGTGCCAGCCAGGCTGTGAACAATCACCCCCACTCCTCAGGGCAGCAAAAAATTCCATTATATTCCTGTTTTGCTTTTGTAGAAATTCTCTGGATTGTGTTCATCACGTGGCTGTGGAAGCCTGGGGATTCTGCAATCTCTCCTTGCAAACACCTCTGGGAAAAGGGGGATTTTCCCCTCTGAGTGGCCCCAGCACCTCCCCCTTCACAGTTCCGAAGCACGGGATGCCATCCCCCATATCCTGCAGGATTCATGGAGCAGCTGCATCCTCTCGCCAGGAACAGGCCAACGGCTAGGTGACCTCTGGCTTAAGGACAGCCCCAGGCATGCTCGAGGCCTGGGGAACAAAATCCAGGGACACAGCACTCTGAGGCCACCCCACAGGCACCTGTGGGGGTCCCTGCAGCCCAGCATCCCTCTGACACCACTGTCTGGGAATGGATGCATCCCCCTCCTGCCCTGGGGACCGTGCATTGAGACAAGGTGCCTAATCCTCATCCGAACGAGCGGTGCAATCCCTTGGAGAGATGCCCCTCTCCGGGTCATTTATTCATTCCCGCCGCTCTGCGCTGCCTGGGGTGGGTAAAGATACCACCAGCCCACGGGCTGAGAAAATCACCACGGCGGAAGAGCTTCCCTGGTGCTGCGGGGAGCAGGATCTGGAGAGCCCTCCGGGAAGGCGGTGCGGAGCTGCCTCCCGCCCGGGCGGGTGTTGGCAGACACAGCGCAGTGCTGTGCATGGAAAGCAGAGCCGCCCGGGGCCGTGGAGCTGCCGCGGGTGCGGGCGCGGTGCCGAGGAGCCGCGCAAAGCCGTGCCCGCAGGCTGCCTCCCCCCGCAGCCTCTGCCCCCTCCAGGCATTGCAGGGTCCCTCTGGATGACAACAAGCACCTGGTGAGAAACCCACTGCAGCCCCGGGTTCCCTGTCCCCACTCCCCAGTGCTGCGCGGGGAGCACACACTTCTTTAATATCCTGAATTCACCTGGTTTCAATTTTCGACCCTGGAACCCTGTAAGACTTCAAGGGGGAGGGGGCTGCATCCTGCAGGGTTTGCACCTCCCCTTGGCCGCCAGGCCCTATCCATGGGCTTGTGATGCACGAGATCCAGTTCAAACCTACATTTTCCCCCTCCACCGGCCACGTCACTGCTGCCTCAGTTTCCCTGGCTGCCGAACACAGGCCCGGTTGTGGGACAGGAAAGCCAAAGAGGGGTGGTGGCACCGGGGCAGGCGAGCACAGGCACTGCAGCGGTGGGATGCAGGACAGGATGTGGCACGTTTGTGGCCATTTCTCTGTTTGCACAGTCAGTCAGTGGGGTCTGGGAATTCTCCATGGAAAGTGTGGGGTGTGTGGTCCTCACCCTGCTGTGCCACAGGCAAAACCACAGATTAAACCCTGCTTAGCTCCCTGCCCGGGACAGAGCCTGGGTTCCCCAGCACTGGGTGCATTTTCAAGGGCTGGTTTTGCACCCAACATCCTTCTCCTCGCTGACAGAGAGGCACAGCACTCTCCAACCACGGACATCAGCCTGGCTCGCACTTCCAGGCAGAGCACGGATCTCCCAGCCCAGCCAGAGCACCCCACCGTGCCCAGGGGGAAGGTGGATCTGCCAGCAGCAATGCTGGGGTGGGGGATCCCCTCTGTGGGAGTACATCCCTGCCCACTGCACTCAACAATTCCCTGTTCAGTGGTGTAAGAGACGGGAATTTGTAAGATATGGGGTAACTGGGCCAGGTCTGCAGGTGGGAAGGAGGGCTGTATAAATAGAAAGGATATTTTTACAGGCTGCATTGTTCAGGCACGGGCAGGTCGGGAGCACAATGAGCCCCTTTCCTTCTCCGCTGGCATTTTCACTGCTGCACCTTGGAAAGGCCCCAGAGAGCAAACGGCAGCTCCTGCCAAGCTCCAAGTTTGTGCAGCCACAACAAAGTTCCTGGAAGAGCACAGTGGGCAGCAGGAAGCCCTGCTTGGGGCTGGCTGCCCAGAGGCTCCTCAGCCTGACCCCACAGCCACCCTCGGGGGTCTGGGAGCCCACCCCAGCTCTGGGGTCACGGGGAGGTGCCTGCAGAGCAGCCAGGGCCTGTGTCTGCTCCTCAGTCCCCAAGGACACCAGGCCAGGGCTGCTCCCAGTGCCAGGGAGGAGAATGCATTCACCAGCCTCATCACCCGTGTCCTTGCCCAGCCTCCTGCTATTCCCAGCCCTGAAGGGGACGGAGCTGCCCTCCCTCCCTCCTCCTCCGTGCAGAGGGCTGGGGGTGAATAAAAGGCAGCAGAGAAACCAGGCCAGGAAGAGCAGCTCCGGTGTCACTGCATCCGCCTGCTCCTGCTCTCTGCTTTTTCCCAGGACAAAGCAAACTGATGCTGAGCTGTGCCTGCGTGGAAACCCCCAGTGACCACCAGAGAGGGTGCAGCACAATCACAGCAAGGCAGGGATGGGCCACATCCTTCAGGGAATTCCTGCTGGGAACAGGAATTGCACCCCACCATCTCCCCCAGCCCAGCGACCACAGGGGCCTCACGTCCAGGGCCAGAGGTGAAAGAACACAGAGACACCAACACTCAGTTAAGTTGTAGGAATTTATTTTAAATAACCTACAGTTGATTAAAAGGGAATTCATGATAAAAATAGAAGATACTTGTTGAGGAAAGGCTGCAGGAAATGGTCTTGCACACACACTACGCTAACAATGCCTCTAAGACTAATGATTATAGCAAAAAAAGGTTTCACATTAAAATTCTGCTTTTTAATTTTTAAAATTTTTTTACACAATTACAAAAGAAAAAAATAAAAGCCCTAAAATCTTGATTATTTTCCTTTTTGGACCAATGCTCATTTCCCTCGAAATTTATTGACCTGTGAAACTTCTTTTTACACAATAAAATCTTTCAAGTAAAAGAGGGGAGTGGGGCTTAGAAAAAAAGGGGGGGGGGGGGAAGGTAAAACAGTCTGACAAACCTAAAAAGCAGATAATTCTTGGAAGTGTACAGAGCATGTTCAGAACAAAGGGTGATGGGAATGTCATTTGTTTCCAATTTCACTTGTCCTCAAATTCCACACACATCTTCCCATCACACGGCCCCCTCCCCCCACCCGCTCCCCAAACCTACGCGATCTTTAAGATCATAAAGAAAGACAACTGTTTAAATATTTTAAAATAATTAAAAAGAAATAAAAATTCACATTTAAAATAGGAACACTCAAGTCAGGAGGCCGATTTCCCATCATGATTTGCTCTGAACAAATGTGGTGGATATTTGTAAATTCATATTCCAATGCCACGACTGTTTCAAGTGACAAATTGAAAAAGAATTGGGTATTTCCATGACTATAGTGATAGCTGTAACAGGTGCGTTGGGTTCCTTAAATTTTGTTTATTTGTTAAATTCTGAAATGGGGCGGGAGGGGGAAGGGAAGGGCAGGGGTTAAGGAGTCCATTTTCTATTAAAATATAGAAGTTATTGCAAAACCCTAACTGTAAAAACGCACCAATATAATTGGATTTTGTATACAGTAGCTAAAGATTCCCACGCTCTCAGTGTGATGGTGAATTTGCCTGGCGGAAGGTTGACAAATCCCCCATCCACTTGCCCTGCCTCAAGAGAAAAACCACACAAACCAGACAGCTAGAATTTGGATCTGTGAAACATTTTTAAATAAGTTGTCCATAGGACAACTGGCTCAGCTCCTTTAGGATATTTCCAGGTTATGCTTTCTGCAAGATATTGGCTGTTTTATCTGATGCTCACTTGCCCCTTTCCTCCCCCTTCCCCAGCATCCAAGGACAAGTAAGGCTCACAGTTTATCAATCTCCCTAAAAACCAGGCTACTCCCTTTTCCCATAAAATTCAGCTCAATAAAAACAGGTTAAAACTCATAGTCTTCCTCTGCCATGTCGATAGCCCAGGCAAATTTCTCTCGCTGGGTTTTGTTATAAATCTTCTCTATAGGAATTCCCCACTTCTTACACCTGCAGGAGAGGAGATGCTGTTAGAGTTCGGGATAAAAGGAAGGCCAGAGACCCTGCCCTTGTTGCTACGTGGGGCGACAAGACAGAGGTGAAGGAGTGGGGTGGATCACCCCAGCACACCCCAGGCAGGTGCTTACCAAGCAACAGAGATCCTGGGATCCAGATAGTTGAGTTTGGAGGTGCCCAAAGCGATCTGCTTGTTCTCCTCCCTATCTGTAGCCTGAACCTCCAGCTTCATCAGTTGCTCCTCGATCCTCTGCACTGCTTTCTTCTTGCTCTCCACTGTCCTGGGGTGGCAAAGAACAAAGCACTGAATTCCTAATGCCCTGCCAGCACTGTGGGAACCCAAAGGGACTCTGCTCAAGGTAAGCAATGCCACCAGCCACACAGGGCAGCTGTGGCAGCACAGACGGTGACACAACACACTCAGCACATGCAATTAAGAACTGACATTTTCCAAGAGGCAGAGCAGGAATCTTAAGCAGCAGTTTTGTTTTAAAGGGTTGGAAGCAACAGCCTGAACTGTTCTGATGCTACACCCACTCTCACACCAGCCCATCTATCCCTCAGTAAGTCATGCTGTGATCCTGCTTTCAGAGCTCCTGTAACTCAGCTCCCCTGTGGCTGCTCTGCAGAGCCCACGCGGAGCCCCAGCACATCGTCTGTGCCGTGGGCTTCCCACGGGGAGCGCGGAACCCAGGGAGGTGCAATTAATTAATTGTGTGAGCCCTGGCTCCCCAGAAGACAGCAATGCTGCACACTGGATCCACCCCTCTGCTGGTCCTGGGCAGCAGCGGGGTGGGTGAGCACTGGCAGGTTCTCAGCCCCGAGGGCTGGGCACCACTGACTACGTCAGGAACTGCAGGGTAACACCACCACACCACTTGGGTGACCATTTCTTCATGCACAGAATGAAATGGGCAAAAGAAAGCCTTCCCAAATCACAGTGGAAATACAGGGTGAAGGACCCCTTCTGGGAGCACTGCACAGCCCAGTAACATCAGCCTTACTTTTTAGACTTCTCATCCCTCCGGACCTTGGCGTCAGCTTTGGCGCTTTTCAGTTCCCTCCTGGCATCAGCTAATTGCTCCTTCTTGGCATCAATCTAGGAGAGGCAAAACCAGATGGCAGCACTGTGAACAAGCTGCTGACAGCTGTGTCAGTCACCCCTGGGCAGCACGACCCAGGAAGCCAGTTTGTGACCATGTTCAGAATCTACCAGCAGTCAGATCCACTCCTGCAGAGCAATCAGGCCACCGGCCACTGCACTGCCAAGTGTGGTGAGATATCCCCCTCACAAAACAGGGCCTCACTCATTTCCAAAGACAAGCTGGTGCTGCGAGCTTTCTCACACAGCTACAACCAAGCAGGCCAAGGAACTGGCTTGGTCTGGCCTGGCCAACAACCCCTGCTGGCAGCTTGTCTTCCTCCACTGAATCCCACCACTACCAGCTCTCTGATGGCTACATGGAAAGATGATCCCTGATCCCTCAGCAGGAATCAGCCTCAAATCCTACACACTGAAAGGTGTTAACGCTTCAGGCAGTTCTTCTCCAGTAAGCTTAGGATTCAGGGAGATTCAGCATTTTGCAGCCCTTGTTCAACCACTCCCCTTAAACATCCCCAAGCTCTAGGATCTAGGGTGAAGGCAGCCATGTTAGGTGTTATGGAAGCAGGGGACACTGCAGTGCCAAACCAGACTCCTTATTGTGAAGGTTATTCTAAAGCCAGGCCAGGAACAGACCTAACCCCTTTGGACCTCATGGCCTTCACCAGAAACAATCTGCAAAGGAAGAGGTCAAGTCAGAGGGGCATAATGTACTATGTACACACTGACAGTGGCCTGGGATTCACACAACAGGGGTGGATGCCCACTCCAGGTTCTTTAGGGGACACGTATCAGAGCTAGAGACTGCTGCTTGCAAGTTTCAACAGCAGCAGAACACACAGCTATAGGATGAAGGGCAGAAAAAGGTCTGGTCTTGTTCTTTACAAGTAAAAGACAACTCAGAGAAGCCCCTTCCAGCTCACTGCTTGTCTCCAAGCAGGCCCATCTCTGATGCACACTACCAACTCCTGACAGGGAAAAGCAGGCTCTGCTTTCACCCCAAGGGAAAGGAATCCTGACTCCTGAGATGCAGCACTTGGAGCCCTGCTGCCCCAGAGCTGGACAGGGGAGATACCTTGCTCTGCAGGTTCATCATGGACTTCTCGAAGGTTTTGGGCGGAGCTCTCTGGTGGTTACACAGAATGGCCACCGCTCTGTTGGCACGGTTGTAGGAGAGGATCTTTGCTGGGATGTTGTCATCCGCTGTGAAGGAAGGAAGTGGTGAACAAGTGGGTTCTCCAGGGTGTGCTGCCCCAACCAGTGTCCCACAGCCACTGCAGAACCGACCTTCCCCTCCCACAGCCAGTCTCAACACTGCATTCCAACTACAGTCCCAAGAGCCTGGCCACTTCCATCCCAGCCCCTAACTCCTTCTGCATGTTACTCATCATCACTGACACCACCTCAACTCAACACAGGGGAAGCACAGCCACGCTCCGAGCAGGGGACAGCAGGACCACCCTGCTCAGGACACCGCTGGACTTCACAGGTCTAACGTGCCCACTTGGTAAAGCTGCCAAGTGCAAGGCAGCACTGCTCACAGAGGCTGTGGATGAGCAGCCAGAAACGTGGGGCTGTTACAGATGCATCTGCCTTGCCTGTCATCTACAGCACCTCACAATTAACAGAAAGCAAACAGATTTGGTAAAGGATAGGCATAATCTGGAAAGCACACCCTGGTGTGCTCACAAGTCAGTTCTGTTCTGCCCCAGTGCTGAGCTGCTCAACTACCCCAAAAGATTGTCTGACAGCAGATTTCCGGTCAGACCTCAGCTGCCTGACATTTGCACTGGGAGAACTGTAACAAGGAAGTGGTGAACAGATACACGACTTGTGGCTCAGTCAAGGATGCCAAGTGTGTATTGCAGAGTCAGATCTGTTCCCCTCACAGCTTCAGGGGCAAGACTTACGATTAGTGAGCTCCTTGAGCTGCTGCTGTAGCGTGATGGAGGCGTTGTAAGTACGGAATACCTTGGCTGTCAGTCCCTCCATAAGGTCTTGAAGGTGTTTATTTAAGATACTGGTCTAAAGAAGCAGAAGGGAGATGACAGTGAGCACTAGGAATGACCACAGCATTTGTGAAACCTCTGGACCCATGGCTGACACAGACGTGCAGCTCACAGCTGAGGCCTGGTGTTCTTAGACCTGACCACAACAGAGTAGCCACAGCACTACTGAAACCATAGCAAAAGTGAACAAAGAACCAACAAGTATTAGATTGGTAACAAGTACCACAAGCGGCCATAAAGGATTTCTTTGGTGTGGAGGTTTTGGTTTCCAATAACAATAAACGTGCCTGGACCACCACAGTGCTCCCACAGAGCCAAGTGTGCAGACAGGGATGGCATCTGAAAATTTGTCACCTCACACATTCATCATCTCTGAACTCTAAAAAAACCTCCCCAGGTCAGAGCCAGGCAGGCTCACCAGGACCAAGGCCCATCGCTTTGGGAACCTGTGGGCACAGTGGACAATTCAGACACCAGACTGAGACAGACTCTCACTGCCTTCAGGCTGCTCTGGAAGAAAATTCCGTTTCTGGAACAGAGCAGCTGTTACTGCCTGGTGCAGAGCAAGCCTGTTCATGGTGCTCCACCACCCTCACCAGGAACTATGTGCTTACATTGAGGCGGTCAAAGAGGTCATCCTCAGGCTGCTTGTTCTCCATGAACAGCTGAAGATTCTTAAACACCTGCAGGAAAAAAACCCCAGGAACGTCAGGCACACAGACCAGACAGCACTGGGCAGTACTGAGATGTATGAAAACAGGACTGCCAGAGAGCCATTAAACTATTCCAGGGAACAGCGATGATGCTGGATGTTACTTCCCAGCAGGCAAAGACCCATCTCTCAATGCAATGCTTGTGCTGCAGGTTCCTCCCCAGCAAAAGGAGTCCTGAGCCTTCAATGCCCTTTATCCTCATCCTTTGGATCAAAATTACAGAAGATCTGACTCTGCTCTGGCATAGCTGCCTAACAGAGACCCCAAAGCTACTGTCTTTTCCTTTCTCTCCCATTATTACTCGAGCCCAAGAGACCCCTGAGCCATTTCCCATGGATTGAAGCTACAAGAAACCAACCCTCTTCACTGCTGCATTGTTTCATACAATTTCATCCCAAACAAGTCTCACTGGGGTAGGGAGAATAATCAAAGCATCTTTGATTATAACAGAGACCACAAATCCCAGTTCTGCGTGCTCCAATTCCCCAGCTTCTCAACAACACACATTCTTCTATAGACACCCAATATACAAAGATTTCTAGTTCCACAATAATCAACTCCCCATTTTAAGCACTGAAAAAAATACCAAGAGATATCAATAAATTTAAACAGAAAAATATGTTTTCTTCTGTACACAGGGAACCAAGAATTCCAGCACACGTTAATTTCTAGAGCAGCAGTAGTTTGATTTTTTTTCAGTTGTTTTGCTCCTCAAGAGGCCAACATTTACTGCTGACTGTCATGACAACTACCACAGTATTATACACAGGGTATCTAACACAGACCACAGAGCTGTGGGCCAGATGCAAAGCTGTTACACCCACAAAAATATTTTGGACAGTGCCCTCCAGGTTCACGATGCTGGATAGGGATTGATTCTGAAATGAGGCCAAAATCTCAGCAAATTTTAAACTGGTGGATGACAGAAATATAAGAACTGACATGCATAAGAAGTCTTGGCTGGCAGACACCCAGGTTCATAGGCCAGGGCTATCAGTGCACCTACTCCATAGGCTCTGGAGCAGCCAAGATCAAGATCTGCCTCTGTGAGGGCTCAGCTCCAACATGAATCAAACTACTGTGACAGAGGTGTGTATTACCTAAGCCCCCTCAAACTGCTGCTCTGCCAGTGCCAGCAGTATTTCAGAACCTTTTATGCTGTTACTTGTCACATGGGCCTGGAACTCCACCATCTACAGGTGACAAAACCAACTCTGACCAGAACGAGATCCAGGAAACTCATCTAATACAGTTTGCTATGTCAATTCTTCCCACTGACACCACAGGAAAGAGCAGCAACTTGTCTGAACATCTCATCTGCTGGGCTGTGTCACACCACCTTCCATGGCACTGCCAATACAGAGGATGTCACATTAACGGACTTATTTTTTGGCTCAGTGTCTGAGCAGTGACAAAGCAAGGTGTTAATGCCATCCAAACTGTGCTGACCACGTCTCTGCACCATTCAGTCTGTGTACGTGCTTGTGGAGGTGCCTTACCCTCTTCTCCACAGGGACTTTGTTGTAGTATCGGATGGAGTCCTTCCCGAGGAAGTCGAACTCAACCACGTATTCCTGCCCATCCAGTTCAGGATGCAGCTTGATGTGCTCCACTCTCAGAGAGCAGCAGCCCACGGTGTCAGCTGTCTCTCCTTCTTCTTTTTCATTACCAGCTCTCAGGGCAAGCTACATTAACATCAAGGTAAGAGAGGTAAGGAATTCAAACTGTCCCCAGAATACAGAGATGCTGCAAACCTTCAGACACTGGCCTAGAAGCAGCGGTGTCCAGAGGAGAGTATCTCTTTTTTTTTAAAGAGTTTAAGCCAGGATGCTTTACCAACTTTTGCTCATTAAGTAACTCAAACTGTGAGACAGTTCTGACTAATGAAAATTCATTTCAAGAAGCGTGGCAGTTTTTAAAAATCAAATTGACTTCCATGTGAACTCTACTTGAAACAAATCAAACAGTTCAGTTGTTCATCTTCTATGATCCTACCTATTCACTGCACACTAAATACATTTCAAATAGCATATAGGTTATACAAATATTGGCTTGTGTAAATTATCTAAAGGCTGCATAAAAACACATATTTTAACAGTGCTGGTTAAAACAATTTCTAACTTTTGAAATCTTCAGTGGTCATATGAAACCACAATTATTCACACTGAAGTTTCCTGGTTTACATCAAACCATTTTGAACAAAACCTGTTAATTTAGTTAGTCAAGACACCATATGCTATTAGGGAACAGCTCTCTGGGAACTGGTTTTATGTTGCTTTAAATGCATCAACACAACTGCAGTTTTCCTTCTGCTGTGGTGAAAAAATTAGCATCATTACAAAACCTCACAACTGTGACCTCAAACTGAAGAGGTGACAAACCAACAGAAATTCCCAGCAGGAAAACTGAAACAGCTGGAGACAAAATGCCCCCAACAAACTTCCCAGTAATCCAACCGGGTGATTCTGGAACCAGGCTGTGAGTTTTGCCTGAACTAAACAATGCTGCCTGAAATAGCTGTGTTTAGTACAATAGTTTATTGCTCTGGATTCCAGGTAATGGGAAGGAAAAGGAGCCTGCCCACCCGGAAGTCGCAGGATACCTTAGTAACTGGGCTCAATTCTGCCTTCAAGACAAACACACAGCATTCCCAAGTATTCCCAGCAGGACAGGGAAGGTGAGGGGAGCCAAGAAAGGAGCCTCACCTTATCAATGAAGTACAGTGCCACAGCCCTCTGCCGTACTTTCATCTCTTTGGATTTCCAGTCTTCTCGGTATTGATTCCGGATTTTATCTACACACTTCTTCAACCTCCGAGCTGTCTCGTACTTCTGCCAGTCCTTCTCACCCTGCAGGGAAGTTGGAATAGAGTCAGCACTAGAGAGCAGGCAGAGGACCAGCTCCAATCTGCATCTCAAGGCTTTGCAAGCCCGTGTGTGGCAAACGGTCTCGCTGTACAAAAGCACTGAGATGCTGCTGCTGCACAGCTCAGCTTCACACTGTGCTGCCACACAGCTGCAGGTCATTCAGATTTCCATGATATTAAATGCTTCTATGGAAGCAACTAGAGAGAGACACAAAAGACACATCTTCCCTGCTTCTCAAAATACAAATGGCTTCCTCTGCTTTATTCAGATGGCACTTATGTTCTTTCAGCTGTGTAATTAAATACCCATAAAAGGCAAAAGCAACATCAACAGTTCATCATCATTATTAGATATTCAAGACACAGCGAAAAGAGGGCAGGAATTCACAAGGAACAGAGATATTTTTCCTCCTGTATTTGTAGGACAAACTCCTTGTTTCCAATCCAGGAAAAAATCCCTCAGAAAAAGACTTCATGAAAGGAGTTTAAATTCTTGCTTTTATGGACTTGATCCACCGACTGGGTATTTGCTCCCACCACAGGAGTTTGTTTTCCTTCAGTCATGAGCTCCTTACCAGCCTTCTCAGCCAGGAGCCTGGCCGGGTTTTTAATTTTACAAACAACTAATTAGCAACCCATGGTTAGAATTTCACTACATGACCAGGCAGGGGAAGTTAAGGCCAAATGTATGTGAAATATCCACCAGAGCAAGTCTGTTCTTGGATAAATTGCTTCCTTTTAGGTTTGCACATGTTAAAGGATTCCACTAGAAATGACACAGTGATGCTTTTCAGGAGACATTTTCCAGATTTCACCTGCTCTCCTGGGCAGTAACTGTATCCTCTCTTTTCAAGGGGGAACAGAAGCACAGAAGCTCCCTTATGTTTTTCAACCACTGTAGGATGAAACAGGCAGGCAGCTTTACCTCCTATCTCCTTCCTAACCAAGAGCTACATTTGCTTCTTGGAAACACAACCAGGAAGATTGCTTTGGTTTTGTTTTTTATAACTAGAACTTTACCTTAATTCTTGAGCTAGGGTTCAACATGATGTATTTGATAGAGCCCTGGATGTTCTCAGTCCATGACACCAGCCAGGTCACCTTGTTATCATGCCGGACCTCCTTCCATTTGTGTCCTGGTGGAGGGGCAGGGATTTTGGAATCCCTATAGAGCATTAAAAAACAGACAATAAAAGCTATTTAAAGAAAATCCCACCAGCATAAAAACAGAGAAGGTAATAAACAGCATTACACAAATAAGTGCAGGGAAAGGAACTGAAGCAACAGAAGTGCATTATCTCCATAAGCAGGAAACCAAGTGAATCAAAATGAACAGTCAAAGATCAGGAATGTAACTGCTACCAACATGGACGTGCTGAAGAATTATACTGTAGGTGGGACACATTGCTAGGACCCGTTTTGATTTGTGCACACTGCAATAGTGTGGACACTTATGAGGACTAGAGACAGTGAAGGGAAGCCCACCAAACCTTACCCTTCAACATCAAGGAAGACAAAGTGGGGCAACCTATGCAGAACAAAATTATTTTCTGGAAATACTATCAGGAGAAGCAGTTTAAGCAGATGTAGGCTGTAGGCGTGAAGGAGAAAATATGTTGACAAAGTTCTGCAGGAACCCCATGATTGCCTTGCTCAGTCTTTGCTCGAATGACTCAGTTTCTGATCCATACGAGAACAAGATCAGCTGCATCCCTAATTCTACATGTTTGAGTATCAACTTATACAGGGTTTTAAAAATGGAGCTCTAGAAAGCAAAGCCAAGGTGTGAAGCACGCAGTGCTCACTTGCTGCAGTTAATGATGATGTCTTCAGGCATGATGCGTCTCTTCAACATTCCCATTTTGGGATGGTTCCCACGACCTCGGAAGAGACCTGGGGGTTCAATCTTAAAGTTGGCAATTCTCTCCTTGTGGTTGTCCATCACACAGTAACCATACTCCTTCAATAGCCGCTCGTTCTCCTCTTTGATTTTCTGGGAAAAGCCAAAAGCAAAGATGATATGGCACATGCAGCACCACACGCACCTTTATATGCCAAGACTTAACAAATTTTTATATTTGCACCACACTAATGCTGAAGATCCAACCCAAAACCAGATCCCATCATGGCAAGTGTATCACACCTAGCCAGGAAAGCATTCATAAAACACAAGCAGGACAAACAAACTGGAAAAAGGGAAAGAATGTGTGAAAACTCTCTGAAAAATTGTATTTGAGGGAAACAGATCAGTGCTGGTGAAAGCAGCTACAATTTTGCCACAATAGAGGTGTGTATCTCTATCCATATATCTCAGCTTCAAGGGTATCCCCAGCACAGTACTGCTACTTTATATTCTATACTGAACATTTGACAGCCACTGGACTTCATGTCTTGTTGTTTATGTATAAAAATTCTGTGTATAAAAGACTTCTGTGTTTGAACTGAGCATTAGAAAGCAGGCAAAGGAATGTCTCCAGGCTGCTGCATGTCAAGCCTGTGTCAGCAAATGGTCTCATAAGCAGAACACAGTCTCCTAAGAAAGAATGTGCTGAGATTTCACTGCATACTTCTGTGCCTGAACTCTAATTATACAGAAGGAAAAATAAAAACATTGCAGCTCAAAATAAAACATCTGACCCACAGACAGCACTGTTGCACCAGCTAAGAAACAGAAAAAGCCACTTCTGCTCTATTTTAAGAGCTACCATGGACAGGAATGGAAGAGCTCACCCACATTTATCAAATGCAAACAGCAGGAAGACAAGGGCGCTCTATTTTGATGGGAACCCTCTGATCCCAAAGGCTGTAATTCCAAGCTGCCAGGCCCATCATTCAAAGGCTACCAGAGCATTGCAGAAGATCAACTGAGAACTTGGGGAAAATTTCCACCTTCCAATTTCCATTGCAGTTAATTTAATTCTCAACCTATGAGACACTGTAGCCGTGCTACTGGATAATAAAGTCAATTTTTTATTCAAAAAACAGCATTATTTGATGTTTAATATTTATTCTCTCATTTTATTCACTAATGGCATTGCTGCATCCTTTCCACCATCCTTATCTACGCTATCCCTTAACTGAATATCCACTGCTCATTATTTCCCAGGGACCAATGAACCCAGAGGCAGCACCTCTGATTCTCTTTATTAACTTAAGCCGTTACTTAACTTTACTTAAGCAGTTACTTACTTAACTTTATTTCCCTAAGTAGGATCAGCCCTATCAATATCATTTCAAGTCAGGATGAAGATTCAGCTGTAAACACAGTGCTCTGCCCTACCTGAGCTGCACAGTGCAGACTCCTACAGTTCACAGGAAAGCAATAACCTGAAAGCTGGTGAAAACACTGACGTAAGCACAGCAAGGAGAATGATTACACAGAGATGTTTACAAGCCAGCTAAGAATTGTGAAATCTCCTAGAATTCCCTCTGGTACCTGTTTCTCCTCCTTGGACATCTGTTTCCTAGCTTCCGACTGAGCTTTGAAATACTGGCTCATGTGGGTGAAGTCACACTTGCTGAGGTTGGTGATAGTGCTCTTCTCTTCAGAGGTCATTTCCTTGCAGAAAGAAAGCAGTGCTTTAAGTTTACACACACACTAAATTTTCAGGCACAGCAGAGCTAACCCTACTCCAGGCAGCTTAAACAGGAACAACAGGCAGATTCTCACAATAACCCCCCCCAAGAATCCCCAAGTTCTTGCATAGGCTCACTCCAGCTGAGGTCAAAGAGCGAAAGACAAGCAGCAGATTCTTTGAAGCATTGGCCTTACAGGGTTCTGGTCTCCCCAAGCACTGGGCAATGCTGCACCACTTTCCAAAGCACTCCCACACCCAGCTGTGACTGGGACTGCTGAGAGATGGGGAGAAAAACCCAGAAACACATCCAGGAAAACTGCATCGAACTGATCTAAAGGTTTGCCGTTATGGCTGATGACTGAGGTGAACAGGTCAATTTTAGGTCTTTGGAAGGGGTTTCCTTCTAGTAAATCTGGCTCTTACACAAGGCACCTAACAGGCAGGTCAGGTACCCCCCACTGTGCTGCAAGAGAACCCCGACTGTGTTGGTTTAGACAGGCCTTTATGGTAGGGTCCTTCCTGGTGAAACTACAGGACAAATGGGAAACTTCACAGCTACCATCTGAGGTAGCTTTTAATTGCCTCAAGGCAACTTTCTGTGCATGGAACAGCAGCCCCTTTTCACTGGTCAGTGCTGAGGAGACAATGGCCATGCCCACAGTCACTGCAGCACAGGACTACGTGCTTACCTTTCTCCAGTCCTTGAAGAAGTTTTTCCTGAAGATCTCCTTTGTAGTGTACTCATGATCAAGCATTTTTGCAAAGAATGTGGCGACTTCTTCTGCTTTGGTACTCAGCTTCATGACTTTACCTACAAAGAAAGGTTTTCTTCTTAAAGAAAATGGTAAACAGGAATCAAAGCCATAAAGAGAACATAGTAAGGATTGTATTTTTACTACAGAGAAGTTTGTCTTAAAATGTTACATAATACAGCAACTTGAATGGACAAAGGAAACAGAAGAGCACAATTGCTTGACTTCCACCACAAACATTTTGAAAAAAGTTTCCTCTGGAATCTAAACATTAAGAAAAGCAACAGCAATCTGATGTGAGGCAGGTCTGAGCTGCAGGGCAGGAAGGGGAAAAGGCCTGCTGCAGGAAACCCTCTGCTGAGCCACCCCTGTGCTGGGTGTGCTCCTAGGGAGATGCTGCTGTTTGATGTCAAAGAGGCAGGCATTTTATTAAATTTCATATTCCAGCACTCAGACATAGGGGAAATACAGTCCCTGTATTCCTCTTCAATGCACAGACTCCACCTCGGAACACTCCTTCCAGCCTTTAGCTATTTCTAGGCAGGAAGAGCCCTTCCTCTGGATACACTACAAATAGGCTGGAAAGAGATGCCAAACACTGAACTTTCCTTCATTTCAGGGAAACGTGTCAGGGTTCTGCTAACTGTTCCCTCTGCTGTGGGAATGCACTCCTGCATCTCCAAAGCAGGCTCAAAAGCCAGTCGTTTTTAAGACTGAGCTGTCAGTGAACGGAAGGGTCACATTCCAGCTTCTCTGCATGACTGCAGCACAAAGTGGAATTGCTGCAAGGGAAGACTGAAACACAAGGGAAAAGAGGCTGCTGCAGCATCGAGGCTGTGGATTCGACATCTAACATTCCTATCGAGCATTTTTTGGTCCTGATTGCATTCCTCATGAAACATGGGGTGCCAGTGATCCCTCTGAAGGATTCTGCATGCAGCTCACATCTCCAGCTAGTTGCAAGAAATATTTAAAGTTCCAATGGTTGGCAGACAGTCAATACCTGGGGATTTTTAAAAACCATTTTACTGCACAAAACTGGACACAAGAAACTGCTCAATCTGTGGTCTTGGGAAAAAAACCACCATGCTTTGGATTTACTACATATTTTCAAAAGTTGCATCATCTCTAAAATTAAAGCATGGGAGTCAGCTATAAAGCCTTAAGATCTATAAACCCTCGTAAAACAGGACTTAGCAAAAGGTCCTCCCAATGATCTGAGAATATTCCACAATTAAATTAAACCAACAGTAACTCTGCCAATTTTTAAGCTGTAACCTAAAATACAGCATTTGTTTGCTTATAACAGGAAATGGGGGAAGGGAGAGACAGCAAGGGAAACTGTTTTTCCAGGCTGCAATTTTAGCTTGACAGAGGCTATCGAGTTAGTAACATGTTATGGGGCTAAAATGTCTGATATTTTTCCCAGCTAGCAGAAGGCTCAGTCACCTTTATCTAATCACTTTAGAATATATTTCACTGGACACACTTTCCTTTTTTTTTCACAAAGGTTTGAAAAGGCTCTCAGTGACAGAGCTGGTAAAGAAAGGATTTATTCCAGAGGCATGAATATTAGTTACCTGATTTAAAAACGGAAAACCAGACAGGAACCAGGGGACATAATGAGCAGAAGAGACCCCATGACCACCACTTACACTCTTACCTTGCCCCACCTACAGAAAAATGTGCAAGTTTGAGCCACCTCTGGACTATGAGCAGTGACTGGTTAACCCACAGGCACTGAAAAAGGATGGGTTTGGCATTTCAAGCTCCTTCCCTGAGCTGGTATTGCAGGCACTTCCAAGAGCCCCAGCAGTTGTTAAGTGAGATGAAAGCAGGCAGTGAATCCCTAGGCCAGGGACAGATTCCTCCGGTGCGAGCCGGCCGCTGGCCAGCCACAGCCTCATTACTGGGCTCTACAAATCACCCTGGGATAATCTTGAAATGAGACAATGCCTTCTGAGCACAGACCGAGGCTCTCAGCAGCTGCTGTGTAAATCAGGCATCTGATTTTTTGCCTAGTTTCTCAAGGAAGACTTATGGGATGTCTTTATTTGCCAGACCCCCTCCCTGCCCACCCCACGACTGTTGAGCTTATTGATGAATTTCTGTGATGACAGAGGCAGAGGTTACAAAAATCCCTGCAGAGGCTCTGTGAAATAGATGGCTGGAGAGACGAGGAGCTTACTGCTGTCTGTACCAAGGGATAGCTACAGCGCAATCTGTCCCTCCCCTTCTCTAGACAACAGAAGAGATCATGCATTTTTCAATACAGGGAAACAATTTCCAACTTTGTACCAAGTTCTTATCAAACCCTAAGAAAAAAGGCTGCAGACATCCTTGATCACTGTGCTACTTGCTTGAAGATGGCCTTTAACAGGCTACAGCATATTTATTTCACTACTTTGCTGCTGAAAACGTAATGCCACCTATTCCTCAGTATTTAAAAACACTGTGTCATGTCACATGAAAACAGCACGTTGCTCCTGGAAGAGTTCCATGTGCAGATGTCCCCATCACCAAAAATTACATTTTCATCCATTCAAATACCTCCCACTTAATTCAATCCTGGGTTAATTTGATCCTTCATTTAACATGATCACAGGACTAAAAGGAAACACATGGGTCATCAAGGCCAGGCTCCAGCAGGCATCACATCACATAATCCCTTCCACGTGACCCTCTACCAACCTGGCAGCCCAAGATATTCGAATCCCACACCACTTAGTTCTACCATATGCAGTGGTCAGGGAGTGGGACCATGACTTACATGAGAGGGCTGTGTCCTTGAGGCCAGGTTCACCCCATTCATTCCTACGAGATCCTAATCATCTGTATTCAAATTCCATTGTCTTTTATTTCGCTCACGCCACCAAACGAGCATGAATTTCACCACAGGTGATGGAAGTTGCAATTCTTAAAGTTCAGGAAAACAAGAACAAGCCTAAAGGTGACCAGTGACGAGGCAGCTACAATTACATACTCCACTGGTCAGGCACTGCTGCTCTGAGGCATCAGACACTCGTTCTGCAAAGGAACCTGAGAAATTCACCACCACAAGGGACTGAGAACAGGTTCATCCCTGTGTCACTTCAGTGAGCAGAATTCAGCAGGCTCAGGTAAATTCCTTTCCTTGCACAGACCTCACTTTGCTGCTGAGGAGCTGATTTAAGTGAACCACTAAAACACAACCAGCTCTTCAGTTCCCAGAAGAACAGTGCAATACCCTGAGATGTTTATTTCTCTTCCTAGCAAGTAGAAACACAGATTAACTCACCATCATAATAAAACTTGACATTTTCAGGCAGAGGTTCATATGGTGGAGCAAATACAGGACCTTTGTGCTCTAGGAACTTCCATTTAATGCCTTCAGGGTAGCGCTCTTCTTCCCACCTTCAAGAGAGAAATATGAACCAATACAATTTTAAGCTCCCAATCTTCATTTTATTATTGTGTGGGTATGAGAGTATGCTAAACCAGCAAGAAATGACTGCTTTGTCAGGTACAGACCAACAACAAATACTCAATGTACTATCACCATTTAATTCCTTTTTTCTCTTTTTTTTTTCCTAAAAGCACAGCCATGTCCATGAGTAGAACACCTTGGGCTGCAGATTATCTGATGTCATCCTATTCCTCACCTCTCATTTGCTCCTCTTTTCACAAAAATCACACAGCTGAAACTGCTTAGATCTTATGAAAATAAGACTTGGACCCTGTAAACCAGCTAGGATCATACTAAATTAGCTTCAGCTGTGATCTAACATCAGGTCCAGGATGCCTGCTCAGCAAAGTCAAACAATTGTGGTATATTATGCAGCTGCTTTCAGATGTGGACAATATGCCATTAAGGGCAGCGATAAAGAAACAGATGTTCATTTACGACCTAAATGAGAACAAACCTGCTTGGACAAGAAAGACTAAAGCCTGCTCTGTCATTTTAAATTCATTCCAATTCTCTGGGTAAGAAAAGCATAGTTGCACAAAAACAGAGCAGCCCAGAAAACTGTTTGCCTTAAAGACGCTCTATAAAAATGCTTATAAAAATGCTTTGCAAGTGATGCATTTGGTATCACAACCCAGCAAGGCAGGCGCCACCAATCCCACATTCCAAGCGAACAGGGTCAGCAATTCATCTGCAGAGAAAGGGTCCTGCCAGGCCAGGATCCTTCCCCCAGTTCCCAGTGCCCAGCCCAGTGATTCCACACTCCTCCCCTCCAAGCTCCTTTCATGATTACCAGGACATTACTGCTACATGCTGCTGGCACAGGATTCCCTGCTGGGAAAGGCTATTTCACCTCAGCCATCAATTAGCTGAAGACCATTAACCTGTCACAGCACTCAGCCTCTGAATTGCTCAGACAACTTTGTTGAGCAGCCACGACAGTAAAAAAAAAGGGAGTTTAAGCTTCTGTGTGGTGTCAGCTCTAAGGAGCAGCATTCCCATTCCAGGTGCCAGAGCAGCTGAGGAAAGATGTGCATGCACTGCCTGCCTCTCAGGAGCTGTGATGCACTGATAGATTGTTTCATCTCTACCGAGATAGAAGTCACTGCATGGAAGATAAACACTGCACAGAGACAAGAGTTTCTGCTAGAAGACACTCGAAATGCTTCACTCATGTCTGTATATCAGCAATTTAGGAACAACAGCAACACAGCAGCTGGCTAGAGTTTGAAAGGCACCATCTTTGACCACACCACTGGACCTGACTTCTTCTGATGAGAAGCAACAGCTTTAACACCAAAGCATCCGGGTTAACCCCAGCTATCAACACAGAACTGCATTCAGACTTCAGTCCCTGGCTGGGAAGAAGGCTTGAGTAAACCATGTTTATATAAAAAAACAATATTGACACAGACTCCAGATAGTTACATTCCTAATGATTGTTGTGGTTTTTTTTTTTTTTAATTAATTAGGAGCTAGAAATATAAATATTTTGTCAAACATAGGCCTAGGTTCTTCCACCCAGAAGCTCCTTTCAGCAAAATAAATCTAAACCACTCTCCTCTCAGCCAGAATAAGCTTCTCCTCTCTGACAATGAGCAATTTTATTCCAGTGAGAACAAAATAAGGGCATCATTCACAGTAGTTACTACTTTTCAGGGCAGGTTTGTCATTCTTTCACTTTAAATTTATTCCTCTGGTATTTACTTGATGAGACATTCTGTACCTCTATCCTTTCCTGTTCTTTTACAAAGGACACATGTAAAAGCAGCACTAGAAAGGCAGCAGTTTAAACAGATAGCAGAAGGACACGGTGCCTTCTGGGAACGCTACAAGGAAACGTGGGATTCATGGTGTAGTTTCTAAGCTCAAAACTACCAGAAAGTGTGCCACAAAAAGACCACAAACCATCCCCAATCCCACCTCCATGCTCCTAAATATCATACATAAGCATTAAGACAAAAGGTAAAAGTGAGCCTCCTGAGTGTAGCTCATTTTTCACCCTCATTTGGTTTCCAACAGAAAAAGCATTACAGCACCACTGCCCTTGGCAGCTTCTGGTTCTAAAGCAACGTTCCACACGCGATTTTGTGGGAGCAAGGAGAATGCTGCCTATTAGGAAAGCTGCATCATGGATTTCAGCAACAACTCATCAGTCATACAGGCTTCTTAATTAAATCCCACATCAAACTTGTCTAAATATGCCAGGGTGGCTCAGGAAGGAAAAGTTGGGGAAGATCTTTCAAGTGGAATGAAAAGAGAGAAGAATTTTAGGAAAAAACCAGAACATACCTCAGGGCTATGTTATTTCAAGGAAATGAACTTGCAGTAACACAAGGTGGGAGAAGTGCTCGTAAGGTGCACTTCTGGCTCACATCCTTCACATGCTGACGGGGCGTGAAAATGACCTCTGCAAGAGCTCCACACGGTGATGAATGAGGCCAGTGCCTTGGGGATGCTGGCATCAAGCATTCACACAAGTGAGGATGAAAAGGCTCAAGGCAGCAAGCACTTGAGGAAGCAGCCAAAAAAAGGTATCAGACGCTCAGAAAATTGACTCAGATGGAACATAAAATGCCCTTAAGTGAAACAACTGAAGTGCAGATGAAACCTTATCCAGCAAAGATGTGCTATACAAAGCTGCAGATGGGCGACAGGAACATCAGCAGAAGAATGCAGCTACTCAGTGCCAAATTCTGCAAGACATGCTTTCCAAGGCACTTTTCCTCAGCAGTAAGCACAAACTGCAGAGCTTAACACAGCTACAGGGGCCTGTGCTACCTAGGCAGGTGAGGGGAGAACAGCACAGCTTTCCAGTAAAAGTCTGCTGTTCAAGGATACAGCCCACAGTAAAAGGGAGCTGTGATAACAGAATAATAAGTTAGACAGAATCAGCAAGGGCAGCTGAGACAAAGCCAAAAAGACAACAGATCGTTAAGGCTTAAAAGGACCTTCTGTAGCTTCCTATTGCTTCACGTCCCTGTAGTTTGTTAACGTTGCAGCACATTAAAAACATGTGTAAAAGTCCCTGTCAAAGGGACTGAGAAAAAAGTGGATTCCTCAGGAAAAAGGGAAGTTTTCGGGGAGGGGCTGGAAACCCAAGTTTCTAAGGGAGTATTCAAGTATGAAAAGGATTTGCAAGTGCTGATGTTCTGAGGAAGCTGTGACAGTCAAAGTGAAATATGTAAAGACTATAAACACTACAGAAGATTTTTTTTCTTTTTAAAGATGAATCAATAAGAGCGTCAATAAAGGAGTAAAGGATTGAACCTGAAAGCACTGAAGAGATTGCAAAGACTTTCCCCAACTCTACAGCCAAGTGATCTGAGAAAAGAAAATGCTCATGGGAAACATCCCTGAAAGGTCATAAAAATACATTACAGGAGGGCAGAAAACACACATGCTTTTGAGAAGTACATATGCACTAAAATTAGGGAAGTACTAAGGCCAAAACTTCAAAACACACAAACTCCCTCAAATCTAGAAACTACAGCTTAAATTACTACGGAGGGTTAAAAAAAAATCCAGCAGGTTTCTTACACAGAGCACTACTGATGCATCACAGGTCTGTCCTCCAAATGAACCACAAAGGTCAGACTTATTTAAAAAAGGTTCTAAAAAAATTTAAGAGTGGGTGGAAGTACACCTTCAGTGATGTTACTTAAGGATCCTCGGCAAGACAGAAAATGTTTTTCATTTAAAACTCATTTTCAGAAATAATTTGTCGAACAGCCTGAGCTTAACCGGTCACTTGATCAGCTTTCATTTTTGTGCCAGAGGCAGGAGCAGTTTTGAGAGGCACAGCTGACACCCAGCTAGAAGGAAAAGGTGGACACCCACTCATGCTGTACCTCTATATAACACACATAAGTTCTACTAGAATATTGGTTAACACATCTGCACATATTAATATATTCCTTAAGCCACCTGCACCTATTAATATATTCCTGCTGACACCCCCAAGCCTACAAGCTTTCGTACTGCTCTGAAGAGTGTCAGCACAGAGCAGCTTCTGGGCACAAGAATATTGATATCTGATCATTACAGGCAGCCTGTACATGACACAGGGAAAAAAAAACACAGACAACCCCACAAAACACTTATTTCCTGTTTTAGGGATATCACTTCTACTTCAGAGGATGAACACAGTGAATGAGACATTTATTTAGAGCTTACCAGAAAGTAAGCCAATTATTCAGAACAAATCCTCATGAATCAACATAAGAGAAAGCCAGATGTGCTTATTCAGCCAGCATGGGAGGTACAGGCAAGTCCAGGTGCAGATGGGAGCCTACAGCACTGACTATATATAGTTACCATTTCCATTTTTGCTCCTCTTCTTTTTTCGGCTTCTTTCTTTTGTCCGCTTCAGGGACTTTCTTATCTTTGCTCTTGACTTTCTTTGCTTTGCTGTCCTGCAAAATGAGTGAGAATCTGTTAGAACAAGCTACTGTATTTCCCCCTCCCCCGAAAAGATGTGTTAAAACTAAAAGACTCTCTCTTGGGGTATATAAGAACTGAATTCCTGTGGCTTCACCACACAAATGTGCTCTTAGATCATCCCATTAAGTCAAAGGCTGCTGATGGTCCCACTTAAGTTTTCAGCCGAATTCTGTTACTTTACACTGGGGACATGCTAAAAGCACACAGCCAGTTATTCTGTCTCACCTGGTAAGGGCAAGTCTGGGCCATGGGAACGGAACTGCTGAGTTATAGAACCTCCTTCCTGGCCTGCACTGGTGTGTCTGCTCTGGCAAATGCTACACAGCACAACCACCACTCTCAGGTGGCTTCTGGGATTCTACTGGTGTATACTCAGTGTAGAGACACTTCCTTGGAAGGGAAGAATTAACCCTACTGCCAGGAGGTGCTGCAACATGTGCCTCTCAAGGGTGTCTTTGCTACACGGGGAGTGTAGTTTGTCAGTCTCAAATTATGGCTAACCTTTTCCATGTCCCTCTCCAAAGAAATTTCCACCTAGGCTCCATCTAAATGCATTAAGCTTCCTTCTAGCATCTAAACTCTGCTTCATCTCGCCTGCCTCTGAACCCTGTCATATCATCTGTGCAATTACCATGCTGTGAGCAAGGCTCCCCTGCCAGCTCCTTAACAGAAGGACTGTGAATTGCCTGGAACAGCCTGGAAGTTCATGTCCTGGAGGCATCTTCTCTATCCACTGTTTTAAGTGTAGGAAAGAAAGTTTCCCTGACTTTTTATACATTATAGTTCAGGTTAAGTTAATATCTGCACCATAGGGGCTGCCACACACAGCTCTGTTCCAGACAAAATCAGATTCCCCCTGTTCTGCATAATTCCACACCAAATAGCCTGGCTTTTCTTGATCATAGAAATAAACCTGTCTGTCACATTACCTCTTCCTCCTCTTGTTTCCTTTTCTTTGCTTTCTTGATGTCTTCTGTTTTGATTTTCTTGGGTTTGTAGTCAGCACTAAGAACAAAAAGACTTGCTGATGAAAGCGATCCATTTTCCAGTACAAATAAAGAGAAGTCATAGGTGTACAAAACTTGTGGGCACAAGCTTGCAGTATTTCTGGCATTTTTAATTTCTAAAGAATATAATATATACCCTGCTCTCTCAGAAGACTCAATAATCCCAATCCAACACAACAGCCTACAAAACCCACAAGATGTTACTGTCAATCCCTCTCCACAAGTTTCACACTGCTGAAGCAAACATCTTCCTCGACGAAGAATCAATTCAAAAACATTAGTAGCCATGCAGGGATTACATGGGATAGGATAAATGGGTAAAACCTTATTGGCATGTTCTATCCCAACTCTTTTTCCAGTCATCAGTCTGGGATCTTGCCCACAAGGCTCACTTTTTGCACCCCCCACTAGTTCAAACAATAGCGAAATTGAGTACTGGCAAATTACATAAACACAACCTCATTTCCAGTGAGGCTGGAAAAGACCTCTGAGATCATCAAGTCCAACCTATGACTCAACACCCCCTTGTCAACCAGACCAGGACACAGAGCACCACGTCCAGTTCTTCCTTAAACACCTCCAAGGACAGTGACTCCACCACCTCCCCAGGCAGCCCATTCCAACATCTGATCACCCTTTCTGGGAAGAAATTCCTCCTAATGTCCAGCCTAAACCTCCCCCTGGTGCAGCTTAAGACCATGTCCTCTTGTCCTGTCCCTTGTTCCCTGGGAACAGAGCCTGACCCCCACCTGGCTGCACCCTCCTGTCAGGGAGTTCTGGAGAGTGATAAGGTCACACCTGAGCCTTCTTTTCTCCAGGATGAGTGTGATTGCACTCAGGATGATCTGCTCCATAACCTTTTTGGGCACTGAGGTCAGGCTGACAGGCCTGAAGTTCCTTGGATCCTCCTCCTGGCCCTTCCTGTGGACGGGTGTCACACTGGCACCTCCAGTCCTCTGGTGAGCCAGGACTGGATAAATGATGGGAGACCAATCTACAGAGCTCTTCCACCAGCTTCCTCAGCACGCTTGGATGGATCCCATCCAGTCCCATAGAACTGTGAGCATCTAAAGGGCTCAGTGGGTCATTGACTGTTTCCTCCTGGATTGCAGGGGGTCCATTCTGCTCCCCATCCCTGTCTACCCGCTCAGGGACCCATCTGCCCTCAGGATAACCAGTCCTACTGTTGAAGACTGATACAAAAAAGGCTTTAAGTACCTCAGCCTTCTCCTTGTATTTGGTAACATATTCCCCCTGGTATCCAATTAAGAATGAAGGTTTTCCTTGGCCCTCCTTTTGTTATTAACTTATTTATAAAAACACTTATTATCCTTTACAGAAGTGGCCAGATAAAGTTCTAACTGAGTTTCTGTCTCTCTAATTTTCTTTCTGTATGACCTAAAGAGATCCTTAAGCACTTTTGGAGTGGCCTACTCCTTTTTCCAAAGGTGATACACTCTCTTTTTCTTTGAGTTCCTGCAAAAGTTCCCTGTTCAGGTAGGCCAGTCTTCTTTCCCCTGTCTCATCTTCTGGCACATGGGGACAGGCTGCTCCCATGCATTCAAGATTTCTGTCTTGAAGTACGCCCAGCCTTCCTGGGCCCCTTTGTTTTTAAGGGCTGTTTCCCAAGGGACTCTCTGAATCAGTGTCCTGAATCGGCCAAAGTCTGCCTTTTGGAAGGAAGTCCAGGGTAGAGGTTTTGTTGATGCCTCTCCTTAACCAAGTACTGAAAACACTATCATTTCATGGTCACTATGCCCACAACAGCCTCCAACCACCACATCTCCCACCTGCCCTTCTGTTTGTAAACAGCAGGTCTAGCAGGGTACTACCCCTGGTAGGCCACAGCTGTCCTTACCAGCTGAGACAGAAAGTTCTTTTGCACACACTCCAGGAACCTCCCAGACTGCCTCCTCTCTGCTGTGTTGAGCTGCCAGTAGGTATCTGGCAGGTTAAAGTCTCCCACAAGAACAAGGGCTGGCAATTGTGAAAAGTGTCAGCCAGCCACTTACAGCATAGTTCATCCGCCTCTCCATCCTGGTTGGGTGGTCTGGAACAGACTCCCAGCAGGATATCTGCCTTACCAGCCTTCTCCTTGATGCTCATCCATAGGCACTCAACCTTACTGTCACTATCCTCAAGCTCTGTACAGACAAAACACTCCCTAACGTACAGAAACACCCCAATTCTTAATCTTTCCATTGCAGATGTGAGACGGGACGTCACACAAACCTAGCAGAAGGCAGCAAGTGATTACACAAAAGAAAAGATGTTCCACCCATGTCTCTTGGAAACTGAGACCCACAGAGATGGAGGGCCACCATGGTGAAATCCTTCCAACCCTTTAAGTCCTGACTGCTAATAAGGACAAACTACCTGAAGATTTGGATGGACACAGTAGCAGATCACAGCGAGATGGAACTGAGCTTGTATTTCAGTGGGTTCCTGTGCCCGGCAAACATCACGTGTGTTTCTCTTTGAGACAGCAACCCTCAGCACAACTTATGACACATTGAGACTCCAGGCAAACCACGCCAGGCAGTGCAGGCAAACCTCCCCCTCCCTCCAAACAGGCTGACAGTGCATTTTCTGCCTCTTGTGCAGTTATTTCCTTGCCCAACAGAAACCACTGCAGCCACTTAGCTACGTTAATACCTCATGTGCTCACATTTCTGTTTTACAATCTTCATCAGTCTTCGCCGGCCTTCTGGGGTTTTTCTTTTTTATCCACTAGTTCTGCAACATTTCACAGCACCATCTGCAGAAGCAGGTAATGGCATTTTGCCTTGCACAGCACAAATACTATCCCTGCCCTGCTCAGAGAACTTGTAACAGCGTAAGGAGTCTGGTATCAGACCTCCAGTACCCATCTTAAGAAGTCTGTGCTGATCACTCGAAATTCCACCTGCTCCTTCAACGTTCTCTTTTTAAAACTAAAGGCAAACATCCAAGTCACCAGCACCCATGCCACTTACTCATCATCTTCTCGAGGTCTCTTCAGGGGTTTGGAGTCCTCTTTAGGAGATGCATAAAACCCATCATCATCTGGTTCATCTTTAATACGTGGTGGACTACAAAAAGAAGCAAAGAAACATAGTTCTACTTCCAAAAAGAGAAAGTTTCCTGGAAACCAGCAACAACTAAGTTTTAAGAAATAATCATCTGCAAAACAGGCACATCTTCCATGAAATGTGCTGCCATCACAAGACCTCAAAGACTTGAGATGTGTCATTTTCTGAATACCCACAGACAGTGTAAGGAGAGTCATTCAATGTCTACGCATTTGCCATTTCTCAAGCAACATTAAGTTCCATTTCAACAGCTCAAAGTTCATTCTGTTTCTCTGAGGTTTTGAGTAAAAACAACTGTAGCTTCCAGCACTTTCAAATACACTTAAAAACTGAAATGCCTGTGTGGAGTCAAATGCAGGATGTTATTTAGTTTCAACTCAATACCCTTATTGAGCCTTCTAAGAGAGAAAAAGATTAGCAACTAAACAAAGATTTGAAAGCTATTCTCTGGAATATTTCGCCAACTAAATATTGAGGCATGTGAAAACCAGAAAAGGAAACAAAGATTTGGCAAAGTTAAACAGATCAGTCTCTTTTCACTGTCCAAACTGCAGGAAGCAAACAATCTTGTCCCTTTCAACAGACCACAAAGTTAGGCTCAATGTTTTCAGCCATAATGTCCCAGGACATTAGCAATAAGGAAAAAAATAGAGTATTAGTGCAAGAGAGACTATTCTGTTAGACAAACTCATTATTTCTAGATTTCACAAACGCATTTCACTGATCTTCATAAAGAAAAAGATGCCTCCAAGAGTCCAAAATTAAATTTTGAAGCACTTAGTGCTATCTTGGGCTTCCTTATTCATGTCCCACCAGCAATTTCTCTATCAAATTGACTCAGTTTCCAAGTCAACATGTGGATTTCACAATCAGATGGAATAGGAGTTTAAAAAAGCAGCATTTGGCTTTGTAGACCACAGCCAGCAGGAGACATTAGAGAGTTTCATGTTAGCTGGCAGTGTGTCTGTGAAGCAGAACAAGCAGTTTGCTCCTTCACAGCACTAAAGCCACTGCAGTGCTGGAAGATGCAGCTCAGGGGAGATACAAACAAGCTGCTCTACGAAGCCATTTCTGTTGCATCGCCTGTAATTAAGTAAGACACAAGTCTGCAGCACAGAGACAGTTGCAAAACATCTATGGAAAAAAAGGTAACATATTCTCCCTTTCAGGCAGAAATGTAGAACTATTGTTTGTAAAGTCACAAGGAATTTTATCTATTTTAACACTGAAATATTGCACAATGTTTTGTAATGGAAGAAATAAAGTGAGTCTGTGAAAAGAAAGGAGCTGTATGACCACGCTGAACCTTGACTTGCATTGTTTCCAAGACTGTAACACTGCTCATAGTACCAAGTCTTAAGGAAGAAAATCAAAACCATCTGAGTGAGGACATTTTTCTCTGCAGACCTTATAAAAGAGTATTTTAGCAGGAAAAAAACCCCAAAATAATTACTTTACTTTTAGCAAGTATTTGGCCCTGAAGAAGGCACAACTCTGATGGCTCCTCCAGGCTTTTCTCAAACACATGAAAAAATGCTCTTGGACCTAAGGAGGATTCAGTTATCTTGATATGAGAACATCCAACATCCCTGGTGAAATTAGCACATCATGCAATTCTGCTGAGCAGCAGAGGCTGGAGAGAGTTATTAACTGTCTGCTACACCATGAAACACCTAAAAATCACTGCTTTCTACTCCCAGAGTATTCCCCAAAGGGCCTGGAGATGGCGCCTCTGCCCTGCGCCAAGCCTGACTCCTTCCTTTGCATTTTTAAATAGGAGCAGGGAAATGAAACAGATGAAGAACTCACTCGTGTCAAAAGGGCACATTCAAAACAAACAAAGAATACCTAAAAGGCACGGGCCAGGCAGGTGCCTTCTTCCAACCTCTCTGCATCCACAGAATGCAGTGAGACTGGAAGGACTTTGTTTGTTTTGATTTTTAAGTGGATTCATAAACTGAATGAATTCACGAACTGAGTGCTATTCTCGACTAACAGATACGGATGCATGCATCCACCATACCACACACCTTCAGTAAGTCAGTGGACTGGATTTAGCACCTTAAAAATAACCAATGGCAGGACTGTAAACAAGTCACAAGAGATCTTGGTTGACTGTTAAGAAAAAGTACTCTTCTATTAATTGCTCACTTTAGGTTTTTAATAAGACTACTTAGCAATGACTGATGCAACACTCAAATCCAGGAGGTTCTATTATTAGCAGGAATTTAGTACTTGAGTAGGACATCTATGCATTTCCTGAAGGTACTTCTGATTTTACATGTCACTCTTGTCACTCCTCTGCAAAGGCTTTAGGCTGCAGTCACAATACAGGAGAGACACACAGAGGCAGCCTGGACTGGCTTTGCTGGGTCCTGTCTCCAGCAGACTGCCTGCAGGGTTCAAGTCCCAATTTCACAACAGAGGTTCTTTCAAACCCAGCTACCAATGTTCCCATAGTTCAGTCCATCTTCAGTAGAATCCAGCTCCTTAACACTTAGACAAACCCAGCATGTGCAGGCAGACACCAGGTATCCCACAGCTCCCACCTCCAGTTACTGGGTAAGCAGCTCTACCCATTCTCATAATTGAGAAGAATGGATCTTCTAAAGGGCTTAATAGTGCTCCAGCTTTTTCTCAAGAGCAAGTGAGAGGATTCAAACACTGAGCACCTACAAGAAGTCAAACTGCAGCTTTTTCCAGATCATGGACCTAACTTCTTACCTGGAGAAACCATTTTCCTTTTCCTTCTTTATTTTTATATCACTGGAAGATGACTTCATCTGAAAAACATAACAAGTAGGAGCTGATTAGCATTTTCCAACACAGCATGGGGTATTTAACTTGCAGAAGGAACTGTGACTGCCTCCATCCCCTGTAGTTCTTAGTGACCTACATGGCAGAGAGGCAACATTTTCTGCAAGTCTTAGTCAATGCAGTACTTTTTGGCCCTCCAATTTCCTCAGCAGATTGGAATTAAGTATATAGTTTATTCTTGCATGGACTGAATGTGATGTGACAGATTCTTCTCCCTTGTCTCTGAACCCAAGCTTGGCAAAGTGAAATATAACGGGAAAAAATGTGGAACCAGCGGACACAGCTCACTGTGGAACTGTTTCTATTCACATACCTGCAGATAAAGCCCTTATGAGTTCATATCTAGCACTCCACAAACAAAGTGTCTGGGTTAGCATTGGAATAATTCTCTCCAGGTTGATAAAAACTTGGAAGTACAAGCTACATCTAACTCACCGAATTTCTACTATTCAGTATTATAAGCCAGAGCCATCCTCTAGTCTCTCCCACAGGAGACACCCACCTTCTCTTCCTTTCTCTTCTCCTTGTCTTTATCTTTGTGTTTGTCTTTGTGTTTCTCTGAGCTGCCATCTTTGTGTTTGGTTTTCTCCTTGTCTTTGTGTTTCTTTTCCGAGGAATCTTTGTGCTCACTGCAAGACAAGAGAGTGTGTTTGCAGAGGGGAACACAAGGAGATTTGACTAATACAATTTCCAGTGGTAAAGAGTCACAGGTTTTGATGATTACAAACCCTAAAAAATAAGGGATCACCTTAACAGGAAGATCCACCACAGTCTCCTGTCAGGCATCATCCATTCTCCTTGGGAGGAAGAAGAACAGGAGGGATACCATGAAATCCCAGTTGCCAAGCCTCCACTTCAGGAAACCCCACATCAGCCTGGATTGCTGAGGAAATCCACAGCTGCTACACTTTAAAGCTCAACACTCTAGGATGAATTCCCACTGTCTCTGCTTTTCCTCTTTTTCCTAGTCCACATAAAAGGTCACTGGAACAGAGCCGCCAGCCCCGTCAATGCCCGTGTCAGCTTTTGCTCAGACAACAGTTTGTCATTGTAGTAGCTCTCATCTCTGGAACTTAAAGAGAAAACCGCTGATCTCTATTATTCCCAAACAGATGGGAAAACCAGAGCAAACAGGATATGTGATGTCCTTGTGTTTATGCAAAGTCAAACAGAAAAGGCAGGAATAATGCTGCAGTCCTCAGCTGGGCCTGTTGATGCCACCATAGCCAGCCCAGCTCTGCTGAAACAGCCCCATCCTGTGGGGCAAGAACCCAGCAAAGGTGTTTCCAAGTGAGAGTCTGGTCTGTAACTACCCTGGTGTTACGAATAGCAGTACTGAGAGTTTAAATACCTAGAATTTTTAGTCAGAACACAGGAGAAAATGCATACAAGGAGAAGAAAATCAACCTTTAGTATTCTGTTTCTACACACTTCTGATTTCTGAGCCATTAGGATAAATTTGTATCACATTCTCAAGTTCTTCTCATCAACTCGAAGGACACATGGCTGTTTTCAAATGAAAATGAGGTTTCTCATGGAATGACAAACCTTGAAGCCAGAAAATGAGGCAATACTCTCAGGAGACTCAGAATAGAAACATCAAGAACTGGCCACAAGGATTAGCAGCAGTGGTGTGGAAGCCAAGCAACAAGCCTGGCAATTCTACAGGCCTTCAATACACACTTATAAGGTTGTGTGGACTCCCTGAGGTCACCCTGGGCTTTAGCAAGTCAAAGGCACGGTGTAAATCAGCATGGCTAGGCACCAACCAAGCTGCCTTCCTCATGCTGGCTGTTCACACTTTCCCTTCTCAGCACTTGACTCCCATCACTACTGTTCTCTGGGACACACTGTGCTTCTCCTCAGGATTATAAAATGCACTACAAAGCTTTATTAGAAAAAGGCACTTTCCTTATTTCAGTTATTCCAACACTCATGTGTAAGCCCAAACCAATCTGGGTGAGCACAGCCCTGAAAAACGAGCCTGGAACTCTGGGCAAGAGCATGATTTTGAAAAATTACAGATTCCTTGAGACTTCTTTCTATGACAAAAACAGACTGCAAAAGGGTTGATAGCTACAGAGAGCAAGCAGCACATTAACCTGCTCCCACAGTCTGTGTGTGATTAGGAGCAAGGCAATCACAGTCACAAATACACCGACCCACACCCAGCTTAAAACTGCAGAGGCCAGCGCGGACAAATGGATGTGAACCTGGCGAAGGTCTAAATAATTCAAGCCCAGAGTAGCTTCAATAATAACATTCCAATAAATATACATTGAATAAATTGAATAAACACACACCAGCCATCCAAGCTCAAGCAGCTAAAGCATGAAAATCCATCTCTGAAGGAAATCAGTTTATTCACATACTGTGTGGCACTAAGAGATCAGCAGCAAGAGAAACCAGTTTCATTTTAACTCTCTAGCAACCTCTTCATTCAAAGCAGTGAAGGCGTATCTAAACATCAAAAGGCAACAGGCACTCTAGAAATGCTTGTAGTTAGACACACAACACCACATGTTGCCTGTGAGCAGACTCAACAACTGCAGACTATTCTTACCCAGCAGATCATGTTATGTACAGTGTGCTCAGGACATGCGAGTACAGACACGGAACATCCTGACACTGGATCCTGGAAATCCACAACATGCCTGCTGCTCCTGCTCAGATCTCTCATCCCAGGTTCTGTACCCTGTTTATTCATCAGTATTCCAAGCTCAAGACACCTATTTAATTTTCCTTTGCTCCAATCAGATTCATTGACTGTCTGAAAGCACTAACCCTACACATTACTAATAATTTTTAAAACTCAGGAAGGTCTGGAAATTCTGACTTGATATCTTGCACTTGTATCTGTACGCCAGGTACCCCATCTGCCAAAGATTTAAGGTTGACAATTTAAGAGGGATCTCAACCTTCATATATTTAAACCAATACTCATAATAATAACACTCAATATCAATAATCAATATTCAACCTTCCTGTATCAATCCAAGTTGTAGACGCCCCCATCCCTGTATTCAAGGCCAGGTTGGACAGGGCTTGGGCAACCTGGTCTAGCAGAAGGTGTCCCTACCCACGGCAGGGTGTGGAATGAGATGAGCTTTAAGGTCGCTTTCAACCCAAACCAGTCTGTGATTCTACAATTCTAACATACAAGAAAAAATCACAACAAACACACACACACACAAGGCTCAGACCCATCTTGTTCTTTCCAAGTCTGCTTGTGTTTATTTTCTGACTCATTCTTATTTGATATTTAAATCCTACCTGAAATAACATGTTTTACTCAGACATTAATTTGCATCTTCAAAGCATGATACACACTGCAATCACTGGAGTTAGTGCTCTGAGGTAAAGTTCATGGCAGTGGCTGTTGCTTGAGAATTTCGAATAGCAAAAAAGAGAGAAACATTTTGGTTTTCCAAAGCACCATACCCATTCTCACTAGCAGCCAAAAGCACTAGCTTTCAGTATGCGACTGGAAGAGTCCTGGGATGTACACAAAGCACGACTAAAAACAAACTAATGGATGACAATCTAGATCTGCAAAGCTAAGATTGAAACAGAAACAGCATCCCATTGGCCTAGAGAGGCAGAGACAATATTTATGTGTGCTGAATGCTTACAGACTACAGCTGGGATAAAAAAAAGAGTGCTAAAGCCTCTAAAAACTTAGGCTTATTTAAGTAGAAGCTCCAATGATATCCCTCTTGAAAGAGAGTAAGTGGCCTGCACTGAAAAGCTGTCATGCAATCTAATCTAAATTTTTCAGCGTAGTTTCTCAGATTTTTCAGCATCAGAGCCAGAATCAAGAAGTCTGGCTTCCTGACTCAGCCTTAGTTGTTGGTTTTAATTTAATTTTTTTATCATAAGACTATCCTTCCCCTTTGCTCTGCAATGAGCAGTAAATTTTTCACCCAAGCAATGAGGGCTCAGATAACCTAAGGAAACTCTGTCTCCAGTTTCAGTCTGCAGCTTCATCTTCCAAAGATCAGTGCTGGTGGCTTGGCCCCGAGGTCCTGCTTGCTGCTGCTCCCAGTGACTGGAAGGAATTCCCTAGATAAAAATCTGGTATCGTGTACTTTTCATTCCAAAGTTAAAAGAGAGCATAAATTTCTTTCCCTTATTTGTAAGTAGCCTGCTTGTCAGCCCTGTGTGGTTCCAGACACTGGACCACAGCTCTTTAACAGCTCAGCACGAAACTTATGACACGTGCATCAAGGAAGGCTTGTGCCCTCTTCTCTTGGAGGGATGGAAATCTCCATCTCCCAGAAAAGCTCCCTTGGAAATGAGCCGATAACAAAGGCCTCAAGCAACAATCCTCAGAAGAGGAACTTCTTTTTTTCTTCCAAAGCAAAGCAAGTTGTTCGCATATTAACTGCAGTCAAGCTGAGCTGCTTTGGTCTTTCATTTGGCTCAGATACACATGTGAGCCTACAGGGAACATGATTTAACCACCACACTAATCTCAAAAGAAAAGAGAAGGCAACAGGATGCCATCCTTACCCTGAAGATGGAGTTTCAGCCTTCTATCAGAAAGCTATTTCCAGACAACCCCAAAGCTATTATTAGGAAGGACTGGGAACAATTTAAAGATCAGAAGTCCATCTTCCTGGCCAATTCAAAACTGGAAAAAAACCCACCACTTTTCTTTAAAGAAACCAAGCAAAATGATCTCAAGATCACATGCACACTGCTAATTTTATCTTGAATTCATTGTTCAGGGCTCTGTGAATCCTTTGTTACCTTTCCTGCACATACCTCTCTGCCAACAAGCCAGCTTGGAGTCATGGAAGTAGGATAGCAAAACCCCCAAAAGACAGAGGGAAACTTCAGGGGTAGTTAGCCTGAAAACAGGACAACTGGATCATAACAATTGCTCATACCCAGCCCTGCTGACACAGTAAGATCTTCCTTCTCACCCAGACTGCTGCAGTTGCATCAGTGTAACAGAACTCAAGAGTTATACCTCTTGAAGGTGTTTAATGCTGACAAACCTGCACTGTTTGTGTTTTTTTAAGGCAACCAAGTGTAGCGGGAGATCACATTAACACACGCAGAACAAAGGATTACATCATCTACAGGTGAACCATGGTACTACTGCCTTAGTTCAGACGAAGGCCAGGTGAGTACACACACCTCCTGAAGCACTCCATCCTTTGTGCCAGCTTGCTTACTGTCTTCCATTTACAGTTTTAATGTGAACAAGGACATCCAAAGGCTGTGGAGAGCTCAGGCTGAAGCACATGAAGCAGAAAATGCATCAGAAGAAGCCATTTCCCTTGTAAGCACGGATATATTTCCCAGTGAGGATGCCTGCAGGGGAGAGGAGAGGGAGAGGAAGGGAGCCCAGGCACCTGGCAGCAGCTGCTCAGGCCGAGATCACATGGGAAAGTCACAAGTGGAAAGTGTTTCCAAAGAACAGCAGATGTGCAGATCACAGCTTCCTCCTTCAAACTGCAACAGCTTCGCAGTAATTTAACACTGCATTCTTCAGGTGCCATTTATGTACATTAATAATCCCTTCCCAGGCCCTTTCCATTCCAGCTTCAAAACCACAAGCTGGGAAGGATGCTTTATCTAAAGTGTCTCTTATTTCCTCTCTACTGTAATTAGCTCGTGACAGGGAATCTGCTACTAGCGAGTGCCAGAGCTGGCTGCCATCGGAGCTGTGCCTACTCGGGAGCTGCTGCAGCACAACTGAAGCGTAAAATAACAGTGAGTTGTGATTTCAGTGCAGCCCAAAAACACGGTGGGGACAGGGCACAGGTGACACAGCCCGAGTCTCGTTTGACGCAACACAGTATTAATGGAAACCTGCGATCACATCCAGGCTAATGCACACCGAGGAAGAGCTGCCTGTGCAGGGAGCGCTTCCAAAGCAGCAGCACCCCAGGGAAGGACAGGTTTTCAGCTGGCTTGCAGGATATTATGCTGTTAGAAGGTTATCATATGGAATTACAGGGAATAAACACGTGAGCCCCAAAGGTTTTTCTGGGTTTCCGGCAATGCAACAAAACAACCCGAAACCATTCTTCCCAGTGGTGAAAGAGTCTTTTCACAGATAACAGATCAAACCTTCAGCAAGAGGAACAAGATAAAAAACTGGACTAATCAACAGCTGATAAAAACTTTAGGAATTATAATAATATTCACATGTTGAGATGAGGATCATGCTTAGCACGGGCTTTCTATGGACAAGTGAGAATTAAGTAGACTACTGAATAAAAAGCAGAATTTTTTACTACTGGAAAGCAGTGTCACATTAGAAAACTGCTCGAGATGAACTGTGCACTAAAATGGGGTAGAAAAACAAACCCACCCGTGCTAGTGAGCAGCAGATGTGAAGTCTTTTTTTTAAATTGTCTTTACCCCTACACTGAGTATCCCTGCCTCTTCCTGCCCCCAACGCACACCATTCCAAGCAGATCAGAATCACATAATAAACCAGAGGAGGTGTGCAAGAAATCTGAACTGAAATTTATCTTCATCCATGGCTAGCAAATGCCCGGAATCTGTGTTTTTCCTAGCAAAACCACAAAATTAGAAGACGCCAGAGAAGATCGGGTCTGTGAATCCCTTCTGTGTTCCATGCCTCGGTTCATCCCAAGCTGTGATCACAAGAGATTTAGTAAATGGAGGAAATATGCAATCTGACAGAAGATTTTCTTCCTGCGGCTCCGGTGCCTGTCACGCTGACAGCACGGCTCAGTGCTGCAGAGCAGCCTCTCCGCTCCCATTCCCTGTCACAGCCAGCCCTGCCCTCCTCAGGCTCCTGGCAGCCCACTCTCCCTGCAGAGAGCCCAGGACACCTGGCACAGAGACACCTGTTACTGCCAACACTTCCAACCTGCTCCCTAACAAGGCTTGGCTTCAAAGGACCTGTTATTCCATTATTTTATGTGGTCTACTTGTCTGAAACACTCAACTCCCACAGATCAGAAACCTATTGCCACATGGGATTTGTTTCATTTTATTTTTATAACCACTGACATTTATATTTAATGGATGCGTATTAGATTTTTGTTTGGAGACCAGGAAGTACGAGGCTAGGAAAATGAGCACAAAACCACACTTTGTTGGACAGTGATGTGGATTTATTCCTTGATGCAGACTGTTCTTAAGTGGGCTTTCCATTTTCTTTCCTTAAGGGGTGACGGGAAGGTCTGAGGTACACAAATGTTCTCTCCCAGTTTACTACAGCTGTAAACGAGTGGTTAAGACACAGAAGTGTCATCTTGTGAGTGGGAGAGGAGGAAAGCAAGAACCAAAATTAAGAAGTTCTACATACCACTCCACACACTTCTGTCATACGAAATCAAAATTGTCTATTTTAGGTATTTCGGAGACTTATCTTGGCAGTTTAGATCCTTCAAAGTCTGGATACAGGAAACATTTTTTCTCCTGCATTGGAGTTGTTCTGTCTTCTTGATGCAGGTTTTATTTTAAAAGCCTTTTTTAAGTACAGGACAGGAAATGAAACTGTCAAACTATTACAGACAGACACAAAAACGATCTGCTTCAAACACAACCACACATTGCTCTTAACCATGCCCAATGTGCACTGTGCTTGTCAGAATGCAATCAGGGGCTCTTCACACGCCACGGATAAAATGTCACAGAGGTACCAATTCAAGTCTCCCAGAAAACAATGGCTTCGATTTCTGCTAAAGCACCATTCAACCTCTTTTGAGAACTACCAAAGATACAGCACAGCTTTTGAAGTAACACAGCAGCTTTTTGGAAATACAGAATGGATTTTGTGAAGATTTACATGCAATTCTATAAATCTAAGATAAACTTTTCCAAAGGATTAATTTACAGCCTTTTATCAAGTGCTTTAAAAATTCTTCATATGGGTAAAAAACATTGAAAACTCCCCCATTCTTGTTTCCTTGAGATTTTTTCTGTAATTTCTACCGGAATCATGGCTATTTTTCACTTGTTTCTCATTGTCAAAGGAGAAACTTCAGTACAAACAGGCAGGCTTTTTTCCTTCAAACAATGGTCACCTAAAATCTGATTCTCACAGACATAACTTACATTTATGGAATTGCATGGGTGACAGCTGAATCAAAGGATTTAGGGAAGAAATGTTTAAATTTCAATTACTTCTAGGAAGTTTTGTTACAAGTCTGCTGTTTTTACACAGCAAGCAGCCAGTTACCCTGTGCATGACTGAGCATGAATGGGATAGAGAAGATTCTGGAGCACTCCTAAAAGAGTGATCCCAAGAGGATCACAGGCATGTCCATGTATGTTATCTTCCCAGAAAACCACCTTCAAGAATCTCAAGATTCAGCACTATAATACATCAATTTTCAAGGTGGCAGCTTTGAAAGGCAGCAAACACACCACAGTGTGCACTCAGCCTGGGAGAGTGAAGTCCTCCCTTGGGAAGGAACCTGAGGGGCAAAGCATTATTGTGTAATCTCACTCCAAAAATGCCCTGAACAAGCCCCCTGCACATGCATGCACTCAGTCATGCCACCCACAGAGAGGGATCTTTTTTGGGACCCCAGGATGCAGCAGATTCTGGACACACCAGCACTTAACAGAGACATGAAAACAACTGGGAGCATTAGGCACAGCGCCTAGAAAACACGATGCCTTTCCCAGAGGGATTTCAAGACATCATGGTAGGGAGGAAGGAAGTACTGCAGGATAAGGCATGATTATTTATCACCTCCTGAGCTACACCTCGCAAAACATCGCAGCCATTCTATCTTCTTTCCACTGTTTTGGTATTGATTGTTTGCAAAATCAGCTGCAAGCTTATGAACCATAATTAGTTCTTCCAGTTAAAAACACGCTGACCATTTCCAACTCCTACACAAATGAAGTCAAAACATTAATGAATTCAGGAATTTAAAGACAGCGCTTACGTTACTCCTTACAAAAGAATGTGCTCTGCTAAGATTGCAGGAGAATGGTTTTTCAAGTGAAGCAATGAGCATTTGGAAATGTGAGGCAGTCAGTTTTGGGGTGCATGATGATCAGCAAAATGAAAACTAGAAATCAAGGCAATATACATGTGTGAACAAAGGCAAAGAATGTGTCCAAAGCATTTCATCGTTGTTGTGAGAGCCAGCAAATACAAGTAATTTGGCCTAGGGTTTTTTCCCCATCAACCATTTATTTTCAAAAAAAAAAACCAAAAAACAAAAAACATTATGGAACAGTAGGCTTGTGCAACTTCTCAAAAGATCACAGAAAATTCAATTCAAGTGCGAGCCCAATAAAACAAACCCACTTCTCTGCACAGACTCTCTCCTTTTCATGCTTCTTTTTAATAGAAATCATTGTTAACACAAGCTTTTTTGTCCGCTTTCAGACAGTGCTATCACAGTTGCACAGCAATTAATACACTCGCTTGCCCACAGCATAAACACTATCTGTCATTCACCAAGTGTCACACCAGAAACTTTCCCTCCAGGGACTGTTTTTTGCAAGTTTTTTGGTGGCAATGTAGGCTCCTCAAAACTTGTGTGTCAGGAGTTACAACAAGGAAAACTTCTCTGAGTAACATCCTGGCTGTGACGTACTTGCCTCGTGCTGCAAAAAAACACAAACCTCCACATCCCAGTTCCTGCAGCTCACAGCCCAGGCTAGGGAGCAACTGGACCATGGGATTCACCAGCTCAAGAGCTACAGGCCATCACATCAGTGTGGGTAACATGGCAAATACTGGCATCAAACACCTTCCCCATACTGAGGCAGTGTAGCGTACAAATCACATCGGACAAAACAGCACACGATCCTTTGGAATCCATCTAACCCAGGAATTTCCCAGTGCTGCCTCACACAGCTGAGACATTCAGCCACTGTGGTGGCAGGCCAAGGACACCACCACCATTCTGGGGGAGCATCTTTCCAGGCACTCCTAATTATGAGAAGGCTTAGTAGCCACACGGGGGTCACTGTGCTAAAGCAGTGGGGGTTTATGCCAGCATTTCTGACAAACAACTGGAACCACACACAAAAGATTATGAACAAACTCATCAATCTGCATGAATGTGAGGCTGAGCTAGTTTTCTACACCTTTAACAACACTAAGCTACAATAATCTTTCACAGATTAGTACGAGCTCACGTTTGCAAGACAGACGGCTTCAGCCACCCACATGGAAATGCAGGCAATGACAAAAATCAGGCTCAAAGCACCTACACTTATAAAAACCACACTCAAAATGTAGCAATTCCATACTCATTTATTATCAGAGTAATTCTTGTAAGACTGCATATTCAATGGCCTTTTAGCCTACAAAGACTTCAGCCACTTTTTCCTCACCTATTACTGTGCTTGGACTTTTCCCGGTCTTTTTCCTTGTCCTTCTTGTGCTCTTTGTGCCGGTGTTCTCGGTCTTTGTGTTTATCTTTGTGTTTGTGAGAATCTGTAAGCAGAGAGGCAAAACAAAAGAAATTAAATTGGGAGAAAACTCCACACCTCCCTCATGAACCTCTGCATTTTTCCCCGTTGCATTCTAGTATTTCTATGATTCAAAATTTGTAACAAAAATCTTGGTTTCAGAGGTCCTACACGGATTCATTGATCCTGCAGCACAAGTTAATTCATCTTGGCAACAGCTGCATTTACATGATCTTTAGTTCAACGACCTTTAAATGCTTTATAGACCCTGAAGAAATGCAACCCTTCCATTAACTAGGTACCTATGGATACAGCAAGTTCAACCTTATTTGGCAGATGGGCAGCCTGGCTTCCTATGCCTCCAAGTATTCATGCTGAATACACAGAAAGAATATAGGAACAAAGCATAAAGCTGAGGCGTTAGGCCTGGTGAATCCCAAAATCTAAGATTTCTACTTCCACAAGTATTTAATCTTGACAAAGCATCCCTCCCTTCTCCCTGCTCTGAATTAAAACCATTTTATTCTTATCCCCAACAGTACATAACATGACAGGCTGAAAGCAAGGAAAATGCGGAGGAATGGCGGAAGATGAAAAGAAAGGGTGAAAAGAATAGGAGCATGAATTCTCTCCTCCTGCTTCTCTCTACTGCAGGATGTATTTACCTTCCTCCAATAACAGCCCCACCAAGAAAATCCAACCTGACAGCTGTAATGAGCTGTGTTGGTGGTCACCCACCTACAGGTCAGGGCTGGTCCCAATTATGTGACAGGTCAGAAATGTGAGTTGGCACTCAAGTGAATCTACGGGAACACAGTAATTTTATTGCTATCAGTTTCTACTCTGAGTGACACTTCCCATCCTCAGTGACAACTGTGCTGTACAATGAAGTCCTTTAAAGCACCAAGGAAATGAATTCAGAAGAGAAAAAAGAGCAACACAGTTGAATTGTAAATAAACCCATTTACAAGCATTTTTTACAAGTATACTAACAAGGAGCTGAGGTTGAACTAGCACCTCAAAACCACCTCAAAAGGCCATTTACAGTCAAGGTCAGTGTGATGGGAGGAATGTGTGCAACACCCAAAGACTCCCCCCAGGTTTTGTTTTAAACATGATACTCAAAGTAACCAAAATTAAGCAGGCTTTTCAGGAAACCTAAAAGCTGTGCTGACTTTGGCAATTGTTTTTCAGATACCAGTGCTAGGATTTCCACCAGAGATCTTGGATGTAAGGTATTAATGCTTAATTAACTGTAAAGATGCTAGCATGCCTCTAAAAAGACTCCTATCCCTGCACTAAGAATAGGAAACTGCAACAAAAGGATTTTGTGACTTTCACAGTCACATGGGAAATGCACTGCAGAGCCAGGAACAAACCTCATCCTCCTGACTCCAAGTCTTTCGCCACAAATTCATTTTTCTCCTTAGCTGACACCAGCTCTTATAACCTCAAAACATTCAAATGGATTTAGAAGAAACATGCCCACAGAACATGATTTTAACCTATTGCTTTCTGTAACTTCAGGGTTTGCTTTCAGACACCTGCAGAAAGACAACATAAACCAACATGGGAATGCTGACATGCAAGCCTCCAGGTTGCCTTCTGCACCTTTCCTCCATCCTCCTGAACTCGGCGATGTTTCCTAGTGCTCTGGTGTACACAGTGCACGCATTTAAATCACAGGACTTAGTTTTCTGTATTTTGATATACAGGCACGTGGCAGGTTATGTGGAACATTTGGTGTTACAGCATAAAGCACCCAAGAGTTTTCAAGTACCTAAAGAGCAAAATCTCTTTCACAGCAGGCAGAGTCTGCAGGCATCTCTAGCAAACTGTGTGGGGACCGGACACCCACACACTCTGAACTGCAGAGAAGCAACTTCTCTGAGCCCTTCTTCCCACCAGGACAACACACATTTCACTGGCAAAAATGTTTTCGCAGTGCGTTTCACACTTGCGATTCTTCAGTTCAGCCCGGAGCTGGAAGCTCTGGCTGTTTGCAAACTGCCTGGGGTTTAATCCACAGAGGGTTTACTCACTGATTCCCACAGCCCTGGCTGCAGCAAACAGCAGCTATTTACACTTGATGAATAGGTAAGATGTGAGAGAAGCCAGCGTGATGCTGTACACAGAGCTATGTACAGTCACTGTATAGCACAGACACAATCAATTTTTCCTATCAACCAATCAATGGAAAACGTGTGTGACTGTGCTCAGTGCTATTCTCTTTAGAACTTAGAGCCACACGATGACTTTTCACCAAGAAAAGCAGAAAACAGAACAGTTTATCTTGATCACCAGATTTCCTTGCAGCTGACTTGTGCTTACAGCTGAAATTAGTATTTACTCTTGGAAAGCAGTTCCAGGGATATACTCTAGAACTGCTGGAGTTGGGTATCTGTTTCCTTAACCATTGGCTCTGCTTACAGTGATTTGGTATTTTCAGACAATTAAAGCCTGGTACTGCAGCAAAAAAAAAAAGCTTGACCAGTTAAACTAGCTCTGCTCGCTAGGATTTGTTGCCAGACAGCTTTCCTTTGCTGCCTACCAAAGGACTGCTAACAGGAACGTCTTCCACAGCTATTCTGGCTCAAAGGCCACAGTGGCTGGGGAACAATGGGTCCTGTGCGTGGTCTCAAAAGCAGAAGCCAAAAGATGTCAAGGCAGAGCTACCTGGTGTCTCTCACTCTGAACAACACTTTAAATTTAGTGCTTCTATGGAGGTCTACCTTGCAGGCATATCTCCTAAAGATTAAATTATTCTGGAATATTTGCCTAGTATTCAAAATCCATAGCGCTGCTTTCTGACACAATGCCATGAGGTAGGTTAAGAATGAACACTTCAAAAGAGTTTATTAAATAGTCTTGAACTGACATATGCATGTCCTCAGAAGGCATTAGAACCCTTGGTCTTTCTTTTGTTGAGGGTGGAGCTGGATGAAGTTCAGGAGACTGGGTCATTAAAAAGCACAGGATTCTTTTTTTTGGCGTTCTACACAAAAATGCTTTGTTCCAGACTGGCTTTATCTAGGGGTCCAAGCCAATGGTTATTTGGTGGCTGACACGAAACAAGTTTAAGCCATTTCACTGCCATTTGCGGACCCAGTTCCCAGGAAGCAGCGCAGCATCACCTCCGACTGAACTACACAGGCAACAGATGACAGAGTGGGGAACGAGGCCACCTCACTCCAAGCCTCATCAGCACACAGGCAATCAACGGGAAGTGTTCCTGTCTGTAATGTATCTTCCTTGATATATTTAGCATATTGATTCCTAGAAGAATCTTCCAGCCTCCAGTAACTCTCTCCCAGCTTGCAGCTGATTAGTGGTTGACTAAGTCCAGCCTCACATCAGCTATGGAAAGAAGTCTGACATTATCACACGTTCAGATTTGTTTCCTGCCTTTTATGTCTTCCATCAAGTACATCTGTTCTATCTAACACTAAACAAGGAGATAAATACTATTCCTTCTCCAAGACCATTATAGCAAAATCCACCATCTACTGTGAGCAAAGTTTAAATCCCCAAAAGCTTGTGTGATATTTAAATATTTCTGAAAATGCAAAGTCTCTCCAGCACAAGGTTACAGTGGGGACAGGGGTTATGCTCACTGGGCAAGGATCCATTACCCCTGAGGCTTTCCCTTCAGTATCCTCTAACCCAAACAGAGCTTTTGGCATCTCTTCTGTTCTAGAAAGCTTGATGTCTCTGGCACTGGATTTCTGTCTGTTAATGCTGAGCCTGGTATGTCTCCAAAAGATTACCGCAGTCCCTGTACTATTCCTGCCATTCCCCTGTACCTCCAACAAATCACGAGCAGCTCTGCATTTTTGTAGGGTTGATTCATCTTTTAACTCTGTTAGATTACAGGGACGCTGATTTAAGGATGGGAAATTCTAAGTACTTTTGGTCTGTGGCTCTGTGTTGTTCCCCCCCTCCGCCTTCGCTCCAGCGCTGAGTCCCCGGGGAAAGGCTGAGTCATAACCCTATTTGCAATACTTGTATATGTGTCTGCCTGGAACAGGGCAGTTTTACTCTTTATCCAGGAACGGAGCTGTAAAAGGTCAGGCATCTCCAACTGCAGCATGGCAAGAACAGGGATGAAGTCAAAGAAAGCCTCTTCCAGCAGGCAGATGTCACCTGGAGAGTTAGAGTCCCAACAGACGGCAAAGGTGAGCGGTCCCCTTTCATAACAAGGACAACCCTTGGCTTAATTAGCCTGGTGACAAAATAATAATGTGGGACTGTGATGTTTTAATTCCTGAGCCAAATTAATTTGCCTCAAAACCACTTCTGAACACCTGTCTCTGCACACCTCCCAAAATACTACTTACATGTCACAAACAAGGGAAGTCAGGCTACTTCCTACATTAATATTTCAGTTTTGACAGCAACTTTTCTCATAAAATACTGAAATCAGAGAGGGGTGTAAGCTCTTGTATGCCCAATCGGTACAGCTGTCAAGAGAGTAGTGTTGGCACATGATACAGGATGCTACAGATGCCATTTTATCCCACTCCCACCACCCACTTTTATTTCTCTTCCATCATTTTGCATTAGAATTTTTTTTTTTTTTTAAAGAACAGAGAAAAAAGATGTGAGCACAATCTGGTTCCTTCTAATCTTTCCCCAGTTAAGTGAGGTAGCTGGCAAATTAACACCTGGTAACCTCAATTTCTGGTCAACAGTAGCTTTTCCAGATAAATATTAGCCTTTCAGATTTGCTGCCTTTCTGCTCACCTTCTTCTAAGTTTTTGTGGGCACAAATTGAATAGCTCATTAACCTGCTTACAGAGAGGTTCCTTTGTTCTTTTAAAATGTTTTACTAGGTTCTGTGGACAAGGACTTTTAGTATTTTCCTTCTGGTTCCAGAAACATCCCAATTTCTTTTTCTCTTGCTATAAATACTTCTAATGCTGAGTATGCTTGTGTTTAATCTCTTTGAAGCATCACCTCAAATACTTCTCTACACTGATGTCTAGAAAGGTGATTTAAGCTTTCTGGATTCTTGGGATCGCAATCTGTGTCCAAAATCTGAGGACACAGCATGAAAAATCCATCTTGTTACCAGCTAAGGAAAACATATTGAACTTCTTGTTATTCCAGTAATACTGCTTCAGATGAGAGGCTGAAATTTCTGCCCTGAGTTAAATCCAGTGCCTCAGTGCTAGTTATGTGCTACACGAGAAGCAAACGAGCTCTCAAGGATTTCAGGATCACTGGTGTGTATGAGTACAGGGCTCGCATGAGCAAGAAACCCTTTGCTATTGGCAGAGATGAAACCAGCAGGGTCTTTTCAGCCTCTCTGGAAAGGAGAAGAGAGTCTTAAAAAACACTTCTCCAGTTCCACTGCTAAATTATGCAGCTGAAAGAGAGGTAAGTCTAACACTGGATTAGGTTCAAAAGCTAGTCAAGTTCAAAAACTTCCTGTCGCTGGAGAAATGGTCAGTCCCTTCTCAGCTGAAACAACACCTTCCTGTAAGGCCATACACTCCACAGCAGCCTCTTTATTAGTTAGGCTGAATTCTTCTCACTGGTTGTGATGCAATAGTAAGCAAAGCTTAAAGTCTCTTTATTATTGCCTAAATGAAAGAATTTTACTGATCCCTCCCCCACAGGCTCTCCTTTTAAGCATTCATCTTAAAATGTGGCTTATTAGAAAAAGGCTTCTTACTTTCAAGGTTTTTTTACCATTTATTTTGTCAAATCACTTATTACTTTTAGAGGTCTAATTTCTTACATTTTGTATATAAAGACTACTATTAAAATGACCACAGTTTAGTTGATGAAATTATGCCAGGAAGGGTTACGAGTGTTCAAACATGTGAATGTAGTCCAAGGTGTCCAAAATATTATTCATGTTCCTGGCAAAGAACACATACTTTTGCCCTTGGCATCTGACCAGAATGGTCTAGTGCTGCACTAATTTTTACAATATACAGATATCAGCAAGTAGAAAGAGTGTAACATTCAGTCGTTATCCAAGATCTTTAACACAGATAGTGATGGGATTATAGTACATTACCTAAACAGGCAATGTAATCCCACATGTAAAGGTCAGTCTACGAGGTGCCGGTCAATTTATAAATCTTGCCTGAGAAAGCAAACATGGAGCAGTTTAAAAACCCCATCTGCAGGCCCTGTGTGGCTCAGAACAACCACCATACGGAGAACGTGGCATGGTCTGTGGCACAGGGACCCTCACTCTTAAACAGGTTTTAACTCTGGACAAGTCATCTGACTTTACGTGTTTTGATTTAACAATTTTAAATCCACGTACAATAATCCCACCCAAGTAACCTGGAAGAGATCTAAACTTTTTTAAAATACTTGTATTCCAGTTAGAGGAAGTCGCATTATGGTCATGGTGTTCCAGTAATCAATTAAACAGCATTTCTGGAATTTATTTAAATGGATTGACATTGCTGTAGCCCAGAAGAGAGAGAAGAAAAGCTCCTGGACAGACATCAGAACTGCATGTAGGTATAGGAGACAATACTTTTCCCAATAAAGCAAAGCAGACAAAGAAAACCAAAGTGTACATATGAAAGGTACAGAAACTGATAAACCTCTCTACACAGCTACACGTGTCAAGAGCAGAAAACCATACCCAGCAGGCATTGTTCAGAGAGATGATGGTATTGTGGATGATACACTGGAGTAGAAAACCATAATCTAAAATAAACTTCCCATGTGAAACTGGATATGTCACTTACTGGCCCTATTCACACAACTACAGAATACACATAAAACATATGCCCTGGAAAAGTATTGCAGGTCTGTTTGCTGTGCTGGTTTATTTCTGTAATAACTCACTGCAAAACACTGGAAATACTGAAATGAGAGTGACTGAAACAGCAAAACCACCACTTGAGTCTCCCATAACCCAAGCCTGAAATTCAACAGCAGAAGCAGGATCTGGGTTTTCAGTCAAAAAAGGAAACTACTACATTGATACTGGCTTCTGCTTCCTCATTTCATACTGCCACACTTAATGGCAAAGATACACATTTCAAACACAACTTGACACAAAACTTTTTACCAGCGTGCATAAAGATACCTCCACAACCTACATTGCTACAGAAATCTAAATCCTTAAAATCCTTCTTGAAGTCAAATTCAAATGAAATAAGTTACTGTGCTATCACAAGCTTATTTCACTTCAGGTGCCTTGCTGGGTCAGGTGCAGCAGTTCAGGGATGCTGACACTTCAGCACTTCACTGTTTCCCTCCATAAACCAGATAAAATCTGAGTTTTATAGTTTACTGCAAAACAACTAAACTAATTGTGACTAAGCACAAGTGGAATACACAAAGCAGCTCTCTACTGTGAAGCTTAGATCCGCAGTCATTCATTTTCCAATCTTACAAGAAATAGAAGAAAAGAAGTTGTGAAAACTCAAAAAGAGAGCCTGGAGAAGTACAGCAGAACAAGCCAACAGTTTTTCCTTTCTAGGGCAGGAACTTTATTACTAAAAGTAAAACTCTGCCAGAGAGCATTCTTCCTTTTTCTAAGGGTTCAAATGAAGAAATATAGCACAACTGAATAGATTTGAGTCCATTTACTTCCAAGACTATATTTACTCTGAGACAAAATCCGTTTGGGGCTAAGCCAGAATTGACCACACCACATTGTAACCAGTTCTGCCAAAGCTTGAAAACTTAGTACTTTTGTAGATAGCATAGAAACAGAGTAAAACCAATGACCTCACAACCCCTCTCCACACTTCAGCAGTTACTTGAGGCAAAAGATACTCCATGGCTAGACAGATATTATGTCTTTTTCCTTAAAAGGACTGGTCTGGGAAACTTGGCTTCAGAACAAGACAGACCCCTTAGTTACTGCATTAATCTTGTAATTTGAAGGCCCAGTATTCCCTGCTTTTCAATAGAGGGAAAAGAAGAAACCAATGGAATGACCTGGTGATGAATCTTGACAGGAGAATAAAGACAGATGGATAGAGAAAAGAACAGCCATTCTCAGTCCTTTACAACAGCTCCACCAACTTCTCAAGAAGTTCCCCTATGCTCCAGTAAAGTTTTAGTATGCAAGCAAGGTTATTACATAGCTTGTTAAAAACACGAAGTTTGCAAAGCAAGATCAACGCACCTTTGGCTCCACCGAAACCTCAGGACAACTTCAATCTAAGGAAGAGAGGTAAAACAACGTGACAGCACTGCTAACAGGGACAGCGCATGGTGGCCACAGGACAAGGCAAGCTGGGTGTACACTTTGTCCATACATCCCAAATATTAAAAGCTTATCAGGGAGACGCTAAGGATGCCAGGAAAAAACCTGACTGATCACTTCTATCTTGTGTGACCAGAGCCTCTGGGACATGAAGTTAACCTGAAGCAAATGTCACTGCTGGCATTTCATCAATCTCACCCAGACTGCAGAGGCTCGGGAGGTAAAAGCAAGACGTGCTGTAAGAGCCTCTTCAGAAAGAGGACAGACACTCTTAGTGCACATGTTTCGAGCCCTTCAAGTTTTTTTCAGCCACACTGGATTAATTGCTTATTTTCTGTGCACCTCATTTTTTCACCTGCTGGGGAAGTAGCTAATAATCTGTGGGTAACATGCTCAAGTAATTGAGATAGCTGTGTGGCATACAGGGATGCTGACCTTAAGAAACTGCTACACTACAGGCATTTTGCAACAAAACAACTAATGGTGTAGACAGTAGCAGCAAGTTTAATGACTTGTCAGCACCTTTTACATGGCCCCTTCTCAAAGAGGTGGCACGTTCACATACGCCTGTTCCACAGCAGATCTTAGCTGCTGTGTAACAAATGCATAAAATCACTGCAAGTAAAGTTGCAGTAGACAATATTACACAAAGAACAAGTCCAAGGAAGCCTTATAAAGCATGAAAATACATGTTTGATCAGTACAGAAAGGCTAAATTAATAGCTGCTTCTTACACATGCCAAAGGGCTCCCAACCGAGAGGCAACAATGAAGTTTCAATCCATTATTTGCATTCAAAACCAAAAAGTTCCATGTGAACAGAAACATGTGTTTCCAGGGATTCCCAAGATGGAAAACATTCTCCTGTAATTGTACAAGTAAGAGTCAGAGACTGAAACCCATTAGTATGTTTCCACTAACAAAGCAGAATAAAACAGAACAGCAAATTAAAACTTCAGGGGAATGACCAGTGTCAGTGAACAGCTTAAAACGCTGCTGTGCTGGCATGAAGAGAGGAGAGTCCAGAGTAGTCTCCTAAGGAAACAAGAGCAAACCCATTCTTGTCCCTAGTGGTATTTATTCTTATAAGGCTACACTCTTATGAGTGGAAGTATTTATTTTCCATTGCCTCCTCCATTCAGAACTGGAGTTCCTTGCCTTCCCTTACAGGGGTAGAAATAGTTTCAGCAATTTTTTCCTACTGCTTTATGAGTCTACAACCACATGAATAAACAAAGTTCTGCACTGCATGTCCATCTTTAAAAAAGATGGCAAAACTAAGACACACTTTTGCCTCAAAATTTAACAGCCATAGCCCACACTCTTGCACATCAAGAGGCCAGGACAAGGCCGAGAGTGGGATCTAAAGAGAACAAGGATCTAGGGGAAACAAATTTGATTGTAGTTACCTCTCAGGTTTCAAAAGCCTTACACTCATTGTAGCTCCATCTGCATCCCCATTTGCTAATACACAAATATACAGGACTGGGATCCCAAAGGACTCACAGGTATATAAAGAGATTGTGGCTGAGCACAAACAGCTGTTACAAACCAACAGGACGGGGAAAAAGTTTTGATAAAGTAGTTGTTAAAAGCAGGTTCCTTGTGGATTTTAGATTCTACTAATACTAAAAACTTTTACTGCACCATCTAATCTCAGGCTTTTGTAAATTCTCCCGTTTCTTCCCTATTGCGCAAAACACAGTCAACATAACCAGCACGGCAGGACAGACAGACTCGCCAGGAAAGCCTGGACAATTGTTCACAAACCAGTCTGGCATCCAGGGGTGCAAAACTAGCTTTAAATTATGAAAGAAGGTAAAATTTCAGGGCATTCAGATAGATAATGCAAGGGGGACTAATCCTATTTTCACAGTCAGAAAGAAACCAACCTTTAGCACAGATCCACAGCTTAGCGCACAAACTGTCACGCGGTGCTGTCACACAAAATCTTTTCTCGGGAAGAGACAAATGAGGGATGTACCCACCGCACCGAGGGATGCATGTGGCAGAGAAAGAGACAAAAAGAACTGCCCAGGGTCACCCACGAGTTGCTGAGGAGAAAGAACCAGGGGCACTCGCCTCTGGAGAACCAGGGCAGAAGGAGAGCAAACAGGGCAATCCCAACATTTACAGCTCTGTTTAGACTTCGGAGCTATCAGGGACTGCAGGAGATAACCTATCCCTTACTTCAACATTATCTAAAGCAAACTCCTTATTTTATTAACCTTTATTTTTCTGGTTTGCAAGAATCTTTTCCTTTAGGAGCTCTTGGCTAACCATTTGGGCTGCAGAATTTTGGGGACAACACACTATTCTTCACCCATCCCTTCTCTGGATGATGTGCAAGCCAGGTGGACTGAAACACCAAGCGCACATACACCAGAGGCACTTTAACTCTTTGGTTGCTTCCGAGCTCAGAGAACCTCAGCCTGCGCTCAGCTGCAGCACAAGAATCAAGCCCAGACCTCAAGCGAGGTGTGCAGTGACAGTGCTGCTGCCTCATTGCAGACACAGGTAGGCGAGAGCTGAATCACCTTTGGGAGATTTCTGGCAAAGAACTGCCCCAGGAACAGCCCACAAGAGTTACTTCAACAGACTGGGTCAAGAGCAAAGAGAATCTTTTGGTGCAATCTGCCACAACTTCACACTGCAGACAAGAGAACTTCATGTTCTGAACGCCATCCACAGACTGAGTCAGTGCCCCCAGCACAAGCTCTTTCCGCCTCCAAATGCTCTTTATACCATCGTTAGACTGGAAAGGTGCAAACAGCGCAATTTGTGATGCAAAGGCAACAGATAATTACTGCATGCAAACTTACAAGGTGAACCGGGAGAAAACAGGGGCAAACAACTACAATTCCTAGTCCTTATAGATGATAACAGAGACTTCAGCCATATTTTAAAAATAGGTTGATATTATTTTGGGGCGCAAGTTTAAATACTGTGGTAGATAACAAGAAACCTGCTGTGTTGTCAGGAGTAATTACCCTGCGATGATGTCAACTAGAAAAACATTTTCTCTTGCTGGCTGTGTAAATCACTACTGTACTTGGATTCATGGAAAAGAAGTTTTTTGTAAAGACTACCTGAAATCCTGACACGTCCTCAGCACAAGAGTGATGTCCCAAGAGCAGCTCACACAGAGCCCGTATTCACACCGACACCACACAAGGACAGGGCTGGTGTGTTTGACTCTCCTGGGTTTAATCCAGAACAACAGCTCCCCCCAAGTTAAAATTTAACAAATTAGGGGGAAAAAAAAAAGCAGTCGCATTGAACTGCCTCTGCTGCAGCAGTGGATGCCCAGCCTATGTCAGCAGCCAGGATCACACAGTTTATACACATGGGAGTGGTACATGCTCAGCGTCCTCAGGGAGAGGCTCTAATGGCATTTGCTCAAAGCCTTTTATTAACCATCCCTTGACAACTCTGCATGGCTTTGGCCAGTGCTGGTCTCCTGCTTGCTGTAGGGAGGAAAGACTTCAGAGGCAGCACCCTTGGGAACAAGCCTCTGCAATGCTTGGTTTTAGAGTGTAAATTGAATGCACAAGACCAAAAAAGTGGCTGGGAGAAGCTTTAAATCACCTTTGCCAAGCAGTACAACTGCTTTATGCACTGGAATCAGATTATTCTCCTGCTACTTGCTTAATATCATCCCTATTAAGCTGAACTGATGGGTAGCATGGCCAAAGTCTTAGAAGAAGTTTGTTTCAGAAGACTGAGAAATTATTTTTATTACACTTAAGCCGGTTCCACACTGTAGAAGCAACTCCCACACTGATCCCAGCCGGGTTTTTCGGCTGGGTTTTGTTCTGGGCTTTTTTTTTTCCTCCTATCTACAACGATTCCTTTAAAGTGTAGGGCTGCACTGGATAGATACCGCCGGATTTCACCTCTGTCCCCATTGTGGGTGAGTTAATTGATCACTCACCCACGAGAGGCCAATTCCAGCAGTGTCTAGAAGCATTTTATCACTAGAGTCTGCCTTGCCACAAGTCCCATTCTGAAGTCAAGGGACAGAATGCAATTCCCCTGCCTTAAGCGGATTTTACCACAATTAGCATACAAGAAGAAATCTGATTCTAGCTAAAACACACAAGAAAGTAAACAAAAGGTAAATGTTTCATGACAGTTGAGATTTCTGCACTTCTGTACTCCTGAGTCTTCTGAAGGAAAGGAAAGAGGACGCAGAAAGAAGGATCAGCAGAGCAGTGCAGGACACGGTAGCTTTAAAGTAAGACTATGATTGCAGTATCTTAATAAGTACAGCTCCTAGATATGGTGCACTAAATTCCACTGGAAGTCTTCAATTTACAAAATGTTACTTTAAATCACTGATTTTAAACTCTTCATGCAGCTGTAATCTGTTTATTATGTTAAATCCAGGCCAAATCTCACTAGTTGACTACTGTTACATCACACCACTACAGATACCTGAATATAAAACATAACCTATTAACACAGGATAAAAGGCTGTGGCTACATTATTATGCATGATACACTCCTAACTTCTTCAGTTAAAAAAACTCCATGCAATGTATTACCAGTTTGGTGAGGTTTCTTGTTGGGTTTTGTTTGCTGGGTTTTTTTTCTTTTAAAAAAAAAATCTAATAGCTGTCATCTCTTCATGGAACACACAGCCAACATTTTCAGATTCCACCCCACAAAAAACTCAAATCTGCCTTGAATAAGACATGAAGGGGAGGAAACATTTATGTAATTTGTTTCCCATCTAAAAGAAAGCAAGCATAGATCCTTGAACTGGATCAATTCTGGTTACCTTGTGCCTCAATTTTTAAGAGCAGTCCTTTCTTTACCTACGCAGAAATAACAAGGTGTGGAAACAGCTTTCTCTTCTGGCTTTCAAATGCCTTCCACTACCACAGTCACTAAATGAGCTGTTTAAACCAAAGGAAATAGGTTGCAGGTGCAAAGTGCCATCACAAGTTCATTTATCAGTACACTTCAAACTCCAAGAGCTTAGCTAAAGGCTCCCATCAGATCAGAGCTTCTGCTTTACAACTACTGCAACATAATCACATTCTCCACTTTTTATGCTTTCTGAACCTGGAACCTAATATTATATAAATGATTTTAAAAGGTTGATTGGTGAGAGAGGTAGAAACATGCTTGAAAAACTAGGAGCACTACAGAAGCAACCATAAAGATTCAAGACTGTTATTCCTCTTTAATATAACCTAAAGTGAGTAACCCAAGTTATATAGCTTATTTTCAGGGGTATTCCAATGCATTAGGAAACATTTATTTCCACTTGATTATTTGACAGCAGAAATAGGCAAAGGAAACAAGATGAACATCAAGGACCATTTACGATCTCATAATTTATGCCTGAATAATTCAGCTGTAAGGCTATGAAATATTTTTAAGTTTCTTGGCTGCCAGTTTTATATATGTTGAGACTATTTTTTTAAAAGTTATTATTATTCTTACTGGGGTCAAAATTAAATCGATACATCTACTAAAATTTACTATCAATTTTACATGAAGGACTAATACCAGTGTGGAAGCTGCAGCCACTCCAGCTGATTTAGCAGCTTGCTCCTACACAAAGAGCCCAGAGCAGCAGCTGTACCATTCCCTCCTATCCTGATCTTCCAAGTATTTCAAGCCTGTGCTAGACAAAACCACATCTGGGAATGAGAGCACTATCCAGGTATCCAGCAGAGAGCAAGGCTCACTCTCCTCTGAGCAAGTTCAGCTTTACCCAGGAGTGCACAGTAGCCCCAGCAGCTTCTGAAACTGCAATACCCAAATACATTTAACCTGAGTTTCCAGGCATTTCAGCGACATTATTCTGCAAGTTTTAAAGCGTACCAAGTTATTTTTGAACTAGCAATTATCTTATTTCCTGTACTCCAGTTTCCAGCAGACCAGGGAAAACTCATGCTTTTTCCTGTGGTCACAACTGTGACCTGTGATCACCTTTTACTTGATCCTATCAGATGTAAAAAGGCTCCAACAGTGAAAGCCTGGAGCCTTCTACTTTTGTTAATGGACTATGTAATACTAAACAGAGCCCATCAGTGGGGAAAACTACATGACAAGTAGTCCTAATACCAGAAGAAAGTAATTGGGAATAACCTATTCTGAAAATTAGCAAACAACATGAGATACTTAACTTCACATGCCTCTCTCAAAACTAAGCAGCTGCTCCAACAGATCAAGATACTCCTGAAGAAAGGGTTTAATAAAATTAAGAATTAAGTAACAGCTTGTAACAGCAATACTTTTCTTCTTGTGATGCCGTGCTAAATACTCCGAATTTGTTGGATACAATGTAAGTTCAACCGGGTTTCCTAAGGACATGTTTGTGTCTCTAGGAGGTGAAGCAGCACAGTAGTCTCTGCTCAAGAAAGGATCTACGACCAGAGAAACAGCTCAGCATTAGGTTTTCACAACAAGAGACTTTAGAGCATGAGTTACTTGAGATCAAAATATAAAACAAGACACTTTCTGTCACTGCAGTCTCTGTGACAAGTAGTGGAATCCTGTCACACTTCACAGTGAGACAGCTACCCTGATACAGAAACTGCAATTTTCCTTTCTAAGTGAAAGCCATAAGCACAGACAAGTAAAACAGGGAGACAATTTGCTAATACAAAGCATGATATATTAAAAAAAACCCAAAAAACCCCAGAAAACCATCTAACTTTGCTACTGTGAAAAGTCTACAGTAAAGGTCAAGCCCAGCATTTGTACCATAAGAGGGTGCTTTATGAACTACGTGCACATGTGATGTACAAGGGTAATTCTGGGTGGATTAAGTGCAAGGGAAAACCGCAGTGACCTACAGGCAGAAAACATCTTCTGACTCTTGGTGTACAAAATTGCCTGACAACCTAAGTCTGTGCCTTTTTGGAGTACCAATCTCCCCAAATAATTTGATCTGAATGTAACTAAACCCATTCAGATGACAGGATCTGGGAAATCGCATACCTGTAGTTAGCAAAGTGCTAATCACACCACCTAGCAGTATATACACACTGTAACAATACCTGGCAGTGATGAGGAAGAGACAGTAGGGATTTAAGAAAGAGCTTGAGCTTACAGGACGAGGAACTGAGCAAGTGTCCCCGACACTTGCTGACCAAATGACACCACCTTCAGAACCAGGAATAACAGACCTGTGACAAACCTAGAACTGACACAAATCTGCATTGAATCTTGAGCCTTCAAATGCTTCATGGATGCTGAGAAGAAAGCCCTTCTGAACACTCTATCTTTCCTGAACTGAAAACCAGTGGAAAACTTACTTTTCCAGCCTCTGAAGCTACTGTGACAAAAATTACCATTACACTTGTTTGTAGTCCATGTACTACAATAATTTTTAAATACTTTTCTTAGTACTGGGGAAAAACAATTAAAGTCAGGGCTTCTTTGACTCTGGTTACCTAGGGAGCTAATTGCCAAAAACTATGTCCAGAGGTCTGCTGAGATTAAAATGTTAATACACACAAAAAAACAGTATAGAAATTCATCTTAAAAAAAAAAAAATCACACACAAACAGATTCCCTTTGGAATTCAAGTTTTCTTACTCTGGATTAGAATCTGAGCATCAGGCTCCTGTGCTAGGGTGAATGGATGGGGTATTTACAAAAAGGGGGAAAACCCACAAAAACTTAAATTAAAACCAAACTAATTCTGCCCTTATGAGGCTCACATCTGTTTTGAACACTGTTTCTTGTTATTGTGAAATACAGCTACAGGGGTCTTATTTCACAAAACAGTGCTCCACAGCTTCATTGTCTACAAAGAAAACCATTTAAAAATACACCCTCACTTTGGTACACAAAGACTTAGCAAAGCTCCTGATCCCTCAGAAACGTGGCCGTGGTGTCAGCATCGTTTCTCATTCTCACCAAGCACACTGAGGAGCAATGGGCACAGCCCAGGCACAGATTAGCTCCTGGGAGATCCAGTGCCCCTGCTGAACTCGCTATCCCTGCTGTCAGCACCAGCGTACCCAGCTTGCTGAAGTGCACGCAGACCAGATTCAGCTGGTGTGCAAAGACAACACTGGCAGCTTTGAAGAAAAATCTATCAGATTCCTGAAAGACGCAAATACTGCCCAGGATGAGTGCTGCAGGAGACGCCCGCTCATGAACACGGAGAAGGAGTATTTTAACTCAGGCTATGGTTCAAACGTAAATTCACGTTTTGCTGCGCACAGACAAGCTCATGTTTTGACAGTGATGCAGAGCAAAACCATAAACTGACAATTATGCATCAGTGGACAGAAGTCTCAACAACAGGGCAGGACAGGAAGGAAGGGGGAAAATGTGTTAGACAGAAAGCAGTGCTTCCAGAACAACAGCTTTACACCTTCTTCTGTGAAACAAGAAAATGATGGACTCGCCAATTCAACTGCCTCTGCCTTTTGCCCAGGATTCAATTTAAGAATTAAATTACTGGGATAGCCATCTTATTGCCAGCTGCAGCCTCCATCTACTGCAAGACAAACTAAGACTGGGGCAAACTAAACTACACTGTGCTGGGCTCTCCCAAGACCACATGTGACAACCAAAGCTGCCAAGCACATCAAGGGCCAAGCTGTACTTTTTATATCTATACGATTACAACAGCCTAAAACCCAGAAAGCAGCTTCCTTTAGATACAGGTGATGCTGAATAAGCCTACTTGATGATAAAAGAAAAACATTGTTTATGACAGCTACCAAAATCCAGAGAGCAGCATATTTTAAATTAGAAGACTCTATCTACTCATAAAAACAGGTATTTCAAGGACAGCCTGCTTATGTTCCCTAATGAAGTAGAGGTGACATACACAGCTATGATAACATGACTCAGACAAGATGACGGCTCCTCTGACAGTCTTCCAGGCTTTAGAGTAGGAAGAAGGCAGGAGGACAGGAGATTGCAAAAGAGTAAAAGGCTCTTGAAAAATGCAAATGTTCTCCACATTCACGTCCAAAGGTATCCTGGACAGCTGGAGAGATGTCCCATCTGATGGAGCAAGATGAAGTAACCCAAACACCTACACACTTCTAGGATGACAACTTGTGAGTATCAGAGTTAACAGCACTGACATTCAGACTGATTTGTGCCAGTGCTTGCTTACTGCAAAGATGGATGGAGATGACACCTACAGTGGGATTGGGCAACACTGCAGAAGTTAATCAAGGTCACTGTTGTTATGAGTTCATCTCTTGCATTGCATTTCTGTCCACATGAACCTACTGCCCCTGGGTCTGGCCATTTAGACTGGAACAAAACTTGCACCTCAGTTTTTCTACTGCAGAAAGCACTCAAAGACTTTTGCTCTGTATCCCTGAGGTGCACTGTAAACCACACTGCAGGAATCTCATCTTCAGCCAAAATCCATTCTAAAACCCAAGTGTTGAGGGGAAACACCAGCAAGGAAAGCTAACTCTGATCCACACATCAAAGGGTTTGCTGTGCACAAGCAGCATTACCACAGATACAGCAAATTTTAACAGCCTCAATGACATTCCCGGTCCTCAAAAGAAAAGCAGGCAGCCTTTTATTCCCCATCTGGTGGTCATTAACTCTAGAGAACAAACCTCAGAGTACGTCACTAGCTCTACTCCATCCCTCCATTTTGTACACGCTGCTTGTGTTGCAATGAATCATCCCCTTCACATGGATCTCCAAAGAGCTCCAGCTTCCCGTTCCCCAAAAGGCTGGATTAAACTGGAGAGTGCTCGTCTAACTTGTAAGGTGCCTTCTTAAGGCAAGTTTAAACCAGTACCTGCCCATCTCAGCTATTTTATCTTTCCGAAAACTAATCTTACTCACACACTTGCCAGCATTCACAAACTGGGAGAAGACATAATTTGCTCTTCCTATTATTGCTCCAGGCCCAGTTAGGAGACACTCACAGCAAGGTGGCCTACATGGTGCAAGAGACTGACGTACCTGATACTAGAACCCTGCACACAAACCAGGAAGCCACTGTCTCCCTATTGCAAATCCAGTGATTTCACTAATTACAGAACACTCCACACAACATTTGTAATTTGTATTGTATCCTAAGTATTTGTAAAATAATGTAGTACCACAGAATAAATGCCCACCTTAGCTCCTGAGATGAGATTTGCATATAACAATATGCTAAAACTGCAGATGCTACTTTTTGTGTGTGTGTGTGTGTGTGTGTGTGTGCTGCCCTTTGATATGCACCTTAGTCTTCAGCTGGAGAAAGAATTAAAAATCAGAAGCAAATGTCCAAGATGGAGCTGAATCTCAGGCCTAGCCAGACAGCTTTTTATCTGTTTCTTTGCTGGAAAAAATCACTCCACTATGTTCTGGCTTCTCTGGCTTGAGAACAGCATAGTACTCCCTCTTCCCCCACTGTGCTGCCTATTTAAACAATATGGCCTTAGGACAGGATAACAATGTACAGCACAAAGGACCTTAAACCCAGACACAGCATCCATGAGTAACAAAATGTCCCTCCCCAGTGCTTCCTGCCTTCAGCTTCAAAAGTCTCTCTTCACATTCAATCCTTTACCCTCATGGCCTGAGCAGAGCACCAAGCACTCCAGACACGCTGACAGCTGGCGGGGCAGCACTGCAGCAAACCAGAAGCTGGAACAAGAACTGCCAACTTATCAGCTACTAATCTCCCTAAGGACAGCACAAATTCCATCCACTTGCATCTGCTGCAGAGTAGATGAAGGAAGACAGCCTTCCCACCTGGTTATCAGGTCTCCAAAGAGACTGTATGGAACACGGTGTCTGTCCCCTGCCATCACCTACACTTTTCTCCTCCTGAAACTGCTTACAGACCACAAAAATACAACTGTTTCAGTTGTCTTGAAACCCTAACTCCATAAATCTCTGTATTTTAGTTAGAAGATCACCACGTTTCTCAACTCTACCTCCAGCTACTGAAAAATCTGCAACAGACACTATAGTTCAAAGGGGGAAAAAAACGCTGAAGAGTCTTCTCTCCTAAAGGGTCTCTGTAAGCCACCTCTGCAAAACAAGAAAGTGCAACCTCAGAGGACAAGGAGCAGCTGTTTTGACAATCTGGCCCTTGTTCAAGTATCAGGATAAACCTTGAGTAGTAAAATATTGCCATCAATAAAAAGTTCAACCAAAGCACATTGCCCTGGCCCTAAAGCCCAGGTCATCCATTCCATGTTACATACACAGGAAAAGCTGCTGCAACATTGTCCAATTGAAAATGTGTACAGAAGTGACAAATGAAAGAAAAAAATGTTCTGGTAACACTCTACAAGTTCACGCTCTCATGTGTCAGAAGCTGTGTTAGGCAACAGAGCAGAGTATGTGACAAATGCCAGGAAAAAATTAAAAAGCTCTCTGCACTTGGGGATTGCTCCATTCCTAGGAATTATTTTCCTGACTTTTTAACGATGAAGCCACATCTCTGGCCAATGTCTAAAAAATTGTTCCCAAAAAATTCTCAAAATTATTCCATTTAGACACTGCCATACAGCTAGCTGCACCAAACTGACAAGACATTTGGATGGAAACAAGACAACTTCCAATTTCCTGCTGCATACACTGAGCAGTGGAGTGATCCCAGTACTTCAGAAATTCCAAAGCATTTGGTAAAACTTATTTCAGAGCAGCCAAACAGTGGGTTTCAGACAGAAAAGCTGCATGCAGCTTGTGCATGTTCAACACCAGACCTCATATTTCATTTCTTCTTATGATTTATTCTTAAACACAGCAAAATACTCAACTACTGAGGTCCTGGATGCTTGCTGCAAAAATTAGTAACACTATGCAAATCAGTGACTGGGATTACAAAATGAGCAATAAGGAATAAAAGCCACTAGGGTCTTATTTTTAGAAAATCATTGAAAAATAGCATTATGGAAGAAAAATGGACATCTTGAAGAACCAGAACTATGCCTTCATTGAGAATGTAAGAGTATTTCTCCCCCAAATAAAGCTGCACTATGTGCTGAATGCTGTGTGTGTGAAAAGACTGTCAGCTGTACACTGCAGCTGATGAGACCTAGCAGGCACTTAGCTAGTTGTCCAAACAACTAAAACATCAGTGTGTTATCAACATTATTCTCATACTAAATCGGAAAGCACAGCACTGTACCAGCTACTGTGAAGAAACTTAACTCTATCCCGGCCAAAACCAGGACATCAGCACATCCCCACCATGGAACATGTGTTTAATGGACACAGCCGAAGATGAGTTACATAGACTGATCAAAATATTTTAGTGAAGTTACAAGTACACTCCAAGCTTTCCTGAGGCAGAAATCAATCTCTCTCCTGTCATGGAAAGATACAGGCAGCTGCAGCAATACTCTGCTGCAGAGCTGAATTCCATGTATGTCCATCCATCTGTCTGTAACATGTCTATGCTGAGCAAAATTATGAAGGAAAATCTCTGTCTTTTGGTGGGCACCATGAGGCTCAGCACTCTGCAATACTGATAGAAAAGGAAGCCATTGTCTTGCTAACACTCCCTAAAAAGCTCCTTCTCTGACGAAGGTATAAGATAAAAATACATACAGGGACACCCACACAGCTCACAACTGCACAAAGCATATGGCAAGCTTGTGAACATGAACAAATACACTCACGTCAAAAATATCGATAAGGAATCCAAAAACATCTACCGATCGGAAGCTCTGTGGGAAGCAGCTTTTGTCTCTTTGAGACTGACAGGAGCCTCCAATTAAAACCATTTCCCAACAGTCTGATGCTGTCCCTCTTTACCCTGCCATCATCCCAATTTCAGAAGTCATCACCTTCAAACTTAGAAAAGGATTTAAGTACTTCAGGTGGAGCTGCAGGGGGTTTTCCCTTGAGAAGACACTGTCTGCTGAGGCTGAGTGACAAGCACCTAGACTAACTTTCCTGCTGGGCTTCCAGAGAGCCTGCACTGCCCCCATCTCATCAAGATAAGCATTTCAGACATTTTCCAGCCCCCACCTCCAGAACTTCTCAAGACAGGAGTAAGGCACGCTCGCTGCTGTCCGTCCTTGGGACTCCTTCATATTGGGAACGGGCAGAGCCCAAACACAGAGCAGCTGTCAGTGCAAGTCATTCGTCCAAACTGAACTATTGCTGCAACCACCTTTGAGAGATTCAAGCAACAGCCATGAAACAAGGGGAACTTCCCCAGGGTGAAGCACCAGTAGAGTATTTTATCCTAGTAGAGAAAGAGGCCTTGACATGATGGAAAACATCACCAGAACTCTGTGACAACACTAGAAAATTTGTGAGGCAATTATCATTTGAACCACTGTCCCTCTCCTACTCATCTTCCCTCATTACAGAACTCCATCTCTGTCATTAGTATTAATAGAGAACTAATTGCCAAGGTCTCCCACGTCCCCAAAAGCATCAAGTCTGATCTCCACCAGTTGTGTTGGAGGATCTCCCAGATTATTGGCACAAAACTGTATTTCCTGCCACCGCTCCTGCTGCCACAGTGAGGGATTTAAAAAAATCCTACTGTTATCTTAAAAAGTCTGAGAATTGTTGATGTTAAGTACGTGTTACAAAAAAACAAATTTCAGGAAGACTGAATATAGCTCCATATTCTCCACTTTCATTCTCAACTCTGGAGCTCTCACTTGTTCATCAGCTGAACAGCTACAGAAGTCAAATTTAGAAACCAAATTTCCACTTGAAAACATACAGGTATGCTCATATTTCTGAAGCCAAAAACAATTTTCTAATCCTTTTTCTACCATGCAGGTCACAGGAATCCAAAATTAACTTCACCCTTTCTTTTCACATCACCTTCCAAACGTCCTAACTCTTGCTGTGACACCACAAGGTATTACTGCAGTTGACTAGGATCATTAGTTTAAAAAGCAAGCATTCAAGATGAAAATATTTCCAACTATAAACCACTGGAACTATTTAGCATTTATGTCAGCCAGGACATTTTGAACAAACGCTGTGCTAAAAATACTGTAGTCTCATACACACCAGGAAACCACTACTACAACGTGTTCAGCTGAGCTAGGAAATAGCAGGAGCCTGCAGCAGAAAAGGCTCACTCTGCTCTGCCTGGAACAGCACTTCCACAGTGTAGTAATTCCAGTGTTCAGCCAGCGATGGACAGTGGAAGCCACCAGAGCACACACAGAGGAGCTCCCTGGAGCAGGCAGTTACTGGCAGAGTAAGGACAGCAGTAACTGGGAACACTGTTTAAAAGGAGTAATCCTACTGCAGCTATGAACTGGGTTTTAAATTTATTTTCTACCGTTTTTTTCAGAAGAGCAGGACAGAGCAAACTCACTGCTGAAACCACAGCAAGCCCAAACCCTTCTCCCAGTTCCCTTAACAGGAGGAACCCTTCTGAAATTCGAAGATGATCCACATTTAAACGCTGATAGTGCTGAACAGCTCAGAACAGAGAGTCCTGCAGGGAGAAGGTACAGGCAGATCTGTCATATGCTCTGTCAAAAGGGACAGTCCCAGGACAGCAAGGTGATAAACACTGATTTCAACATCAAAAATCCTCTCTCAGATTTGGAAAGCTAAGACACAGACCTTCAAAAACCCAGGCAGAAGCAGAATACGTAACACTAAATAGATTTTGCTCCCATGTTTTGGAGTGTGAGGTTTTCTATAAAATGTGGAGCAGTATCTATAAAACTGGCAGCCGCAAAACCAATTCAATTTAATAAGCCAATAAATATTTGTGAATGACTACATGTCCTACAAGGATATGAGAAACTGTATCAGCACAACCAGCTCAAGCAGACTTTGAAAGAGAAACTGTCCCATCTTGAAAAGCCACAGGAAAAAAAATCTGCATTGATTTCCTAGGTTAAATTGTATTTCTCTTAAATAGTCACCGTGACATTAAAGCCCATCCCTGCAGTCCAGTAACAAAAAAGCAGATACACTGTCGGTGCTCCACTGATTTTAGCAGAACTGCAGCAATTGACAACACCAGGAAGAATGTGACCTGGAGCCTCCTTCTAATAGGGCAGTGGCTTGTGCTATTTCAGCAGGTATTGCTTTAACAGGAATCCAGTGAAATCATTAACAGAGGAATTTGAGTCAATGAGATGTTAAGTACTTGCTATAATTACGTATTATTGCAGTTTCTGCTGACAGTGCAACTCAGGAGGTTGGAATTCAATGAACTATCTAACGAATATCTGAAGTCACAGTTGTAAATGAAATTGGATCTGATTGGTGCTTGATCACATTTATGAGCTGTGTGTCTAATTTACATGAAGCCATGTAAAAAAAGCACTTTTACACTGGTCCCCTGGCTCAAAATTTTTCGTGTTTTACAAAGTAAACAAAGAAGCCCTGATAACACATTAATAACAGAGAGTGCTTAACACTGGAGTAAAAGGAAAAATATCTTAAGAAAACCTGCTAGGAGGAAGAAACACACGGACCATTAACCCCCGAAACACATCTTCCAGCACATTTAAGTAATTCTGCTGAGTTTTAACAAAAACACAAGTTGGCCGCAGCTCCCAGAAATGCACTCAACTCCCCACTCCCACCAGACACCCATTAACTTTTAACCTAAATGCTGAATGTGTCAGAACAATTAACACCACAGACCTCAAGGTCTCTAGGAAAGCCCTTCTGAGGCTCCTGTTGGGGAAAATAGATGCAACACACTTACGTAGCACACTGAAGAGCAGCTTACCAACAATATGTTTATTTACATTTCTGAGAAGTGTCATGAATGATCAATTTACTTCAGAGTACTCTCACGTATGACAATCTGAAGACTCCGATAGTGAAGCTACACTGTTATATCCTAATAAGCCCTGCGAGAGATTGCTGTGAACATATTGAAAATCAATGCAAAAACAAAATTAAGAAATTTTGCAGAGATTGGCGTCTTATGTAAAATACTTCTGAAATAGAAAAAAAAACCTAAGTGGTTGCAGACTTAAAACTACCCAAGTATTGTTCTGAGGCTGTGGGCAGCACTTCCCACAATGCAGGCTCACCACCAGCACTGCAGTCTGGAGCGAAGGCAGGGAGCAATGCAAGGAAGGAACAAGCCACATTCTTCTGGATTCTCCTCTCCATGTATCAGAGAAAAGGCAAATGAAATTTTCAGCAGAGATATCAATCTGCACCTAAACATCATTAACTACCTTTTGTACTTTGGATCCCTTGCCAAACGTTTGACATTTAAAGCGCTCCTGAGACGTGCTCCCAGGGAACTTAAAAGACAGTTTCTCCCTGACGTGTCGCACACACACAGAGCACAGGCAGTGCCTTCACGCTTCCTAAATCCGTGCAGTTTGTTTAGCACAGTGGCTCTAACAGCAGTGCTAAGGTACACACAGCCCTATGCCAGAAGTGGCCCTGCTCTCCTTCAAAAAACTCTCACCCATCCAGAAGGCGCCAGCAAAGGCAGCAGCAAGGAAGCGCAAATCTGGTCTCCAACAGACTGTTTCACAACCGCTGAGAAATCCTAAAGATCTCTGCTATGTTGCTCTACAGTTTGTTAGCATTTAAATCACCCACACCTCTTATTGCACAGCTCTGTCATACATGAAACATGAATTTAACGCAAAACACAAAACGTGCTGAAATTCCTTAACTTGTAAGGCATTTGGTTCAGCACTCCTGTTATTTAATTTGAATTTCCCTCTTGCTCATTCCTTCATGTTGCCAGCCTGATAAATACACAGATGCCCCATGAACACTTGGGCCAACATAAAAAACCTGCCAGTTCCTGATAAGATGCTGCAGCAGTAAGGGCTTCGTTTTTTTTCCCCCCAAAAATACTCACTGTTAAAGCAAGCCCCTCCTTCAAATATGTTTGAATTCCAGAAGCTGCCTCTGTGACGCTGGACAAATTCACACTTGACTCCTGTTAATGCACTGTAATGGTTACTCCAGTGATACTTGACCTGAAATTGCATCTTAGCATTACTGGCCAAATCAACGGGAGGCAAAAAGCACTGCTTGGGGTGATGTCCTCAGTCTCCACACTGAGCAATTCTGGATTTTACACAAGTTCTGATCACAGGCTGCTGAACAGCCAAGGCATTAATAACAGTTAGTGGAATTTAGTAGCTTTGGAATGCAATTTTGATTATTTTGCAAACAAAAGCAATTTTTATCTACTGCACTCTGCAAACACAATGAGATAGCTGAAAGTCAAGATAAATTGCTTTTAGTCTCAACATTGTCCTCAGTAGTAAGAGGTTGTCACATCCAACCTGAGTAACAAAGCTCTTAAAGGCAAAATTCAATAGAATCCAAATCTGTGGAGGTGGGGACATTTTCAGCATCCAAGCTGTAGTTGCAAACAACAGTTTTGGACTCCATTTCCCTTCTGAATGCTGAAGACTGCAAGGATGTTACTTTCAGAAAAGGCTGGCTGTTTCAGCACAATACTGCTCTCAGCATGGTCTGCAAAAAGGCACTGCTAGGACTGAACATGGAAAATTCTTCCCAATGCGTACGGATACTAAAAATACAGCTAAGGTGAAAAAAATACCCACTACAGCCAAAGAGGAGGGAGAACCTGGATATTGAGATGGAATGCAATTACTCAAGCTGGAATTTGCCCAGGACACTCTTGCTTAGAGTGATCTGGCTATTTAATGACAAGAAATAGCCAGGAACACATATTTACTGCTGGCACCCTCTCTCATACCCAACACTACCCTGCTATCAATGAAACGGGTGTGTAACCAGATCCAGGCTCCCAGCTACAACCAGGCTGTGCAGTGGTGACCTGCAATGGGCAGATCCACCCAACCTACTGCAGCTGCAACAACTTGTGTGACTACAACCCAAGGTAGTGTGTCCACTGACCCAGATAGGAACATTAATAACAACAGGAAGCTTCAAAGTGCTTAAGCGGCCCTATTACAGATACACTAGCCAAAAGTCACCCAAAACATTCTTTATTAACAAAAATGTTTACTGCTGCTACATTCAACATTTAGAATGAGTCAGTACCAGCCCCCAGAAAAACTTCCCTTCCCCCAAATGTGAAGTACAGGAGGCCTAAAAGGAGAGTTTGGCTCTACTGTTTAGTGCTGCCTGACAAGAATCAAAATACAAACCAATTCTAAACATCTGGGGGGAAAAAAAACCAGCACTTGAGATTCCTACTACCCACTCCTAATCTTTGCCACTAAATAGCATCAAAACAAGAAAATAAGAGCATCAGTGCTCTGCCTGAACAAGAAACGCTGTTCTCGGATCCGCGTATGACAATTCCCGACACAGAGTGCAAAGAACTCCTGTGCAGAGGGAACAAGACTCAGAGCAAGCAGAGGTGACAGGTTTTCAGGGAGATCAGGGGTGGTCACAAGGTCAGAGTGGGCAGTGTCTATTCAACATTATTCCCTTAGCAAGACTAACAGGGTTACACATACTTTCCAGTGCTGAAAAGGGTTTTGGGGTTTAGGGGCCCCTGCTCAGTGACAATGATGTTACACGACTGCCATAAGTAATTACGATAGGAGGGAAAGGGTGCTGATACCTACACTGGTATGGATTTGCTGGGTGCGCTTGATTCACCAGGAATTCAGTTTTTCCGTCAAGGTGTCTTACTTTGAATTTCTGTATTGAATTCCTCCAACACATGGTAGACATAAAAACCACAGGAGTTTTAAGAGCTGTATGACTAAAACTCTTAGAAGAATAAAACAGCACATGGTCGCAACAGAGGAGAAAAATCCCTTGAAAATGCTCACTGGAAGCTGGAGTGGAAAGGTCAAATATACATCACTTCCTCTATATACAACAGTACTAAATAACTAAAGCTTACCAGGGAGTGTTTTTCCCTAAATAAAGATGATTCTTACATGAAGCAAGTATTTTCCAGCATAAGAAGGCTACAAGCATTCCTATATAAGCTTATATATAAATTGCTTCAAGAGTTACACCCGTACTTCCTGGGAAATCCATTGCACCCTCTTTTGCTGATAATTATTCATAGAGCCCCACTATAAACTCAGAATGGAAATAAAGAGTTCAAAGCCTGCCTGTTTGATACTGTCTGCTCCTGCTACACACACACAATCACATTCCAATGAACTGACAGAAAGAAAGGTGCTCGCAAGCATAGATCTGTAAATATTTACACGCAGTAGCCTACAAAGCAACCAGGCACGTGGACATCATCCAGAAAAGCATTCTAAAAATTAGTGTAACTATAAGTCAAGCAGATATTTTCAACCACCTTTTTTGTCCTCTACCACCTCAGCAGTCAGAGGACAGCTCAGAGCTCCTCACACACCCCAAACAGTGACAGTAACACATACACACACAAAGGTTGGTTGTATGTCCTCAGCTCCCCTTCACCCTACTTAAGCCCTTCAATTTGACACCTATCAAATGGGACAGGCTTGCAATTAGCTTGCTTCCTATAAAAATGAATAAATTATCAGAAAAAGCTAGCAGTCATCAGGCTGATTAGAAAAGATAACATTGTACGTCTGTATGTATATAGGAATATAAACATATATAGGCAGACAAACGTATCTATTCATATATAAATATATACATATAAAAAAAAATTATATATAAGTGTGTGTATATATATATACATATAAAATTACAAGACTCCTGTAAATGTTTCTGAACAAAATGAAGTTAGCTTGCAAAGTCCCTGAAGTGATGCTATCTACCTTTCTGGAATTGTCTACACTGTGGTTTGCTGGGTTTTTATTTTAATTTTAAAAAACCTACCCAACAAGGTAAAGTCACATCATTTAAATAGCAAGGAAGAAAATAAGACTGATCTTAAAATGGATGCAGCAGCTTCTTTTAAAGAGCAACATGTTGCAATCACCTTTCATTTTAGGGGAAGGGAGGGATTCCCTCAAAGGAACAGAGACGGGGAGCAGTGGGGGGAGGGAGCCTGCGATTAAAAAAAAAAAAAAAAAGGCGACTTGGGATTTTTAATTTTTTTTAGCTAAAAAACTTTGTTTTCCCCTCGGTTACAAGGGGCTGGTGCCGGGGATGGCGGCCCGGTGCCTCTGCAGAGGCGGCTCGGCGGCAGCTCGGGGAGGAGGAGAAGGAGAGAAAAGCCACAGAGAGAGAGAGAAAAAGAAAATGGCGCAGAGACTAAGTCCCGACCGTCGACAAGGCGACTTTCCAGGGAGGAATCGGGGCCCAAAGGCGACCCCGGCAGAGCCGCCGCGCTCGGATCGGGGGCCTGCGGTGCCCCCACTCGGGGCGGCGGGGGTCGGGGGCGGCCGATCCCGGCGGGAAAGGGGCGCTTTTGGCAGCTCGATGGGAACAATGGGGCCGGTGAGCGCGGAGCCGGGACTTAGTCTCTGGGACGCCATGTCTGTGCGAGGGGCGCGCCGGGGCCGCACTCACCGTTCGCTCGGAAATCCGCCTCGATCTGCGGGGAGAGCACACAGGGACACACCGTCAGCACGCCCGGGTCCGCGGCGCTCTGGGGGACCCCCACCCCCGCCCGCACCCTCATTTTTAAGGGAATTAAACACCAAATGAGAAAAGCCCAGCGCGATGCGGAAGGTGATGGGGGAGCGGGTGAAGCGCCCCCCGGCCCCCGCACAGCTCATGGGGGGAACCCTCCCCGAGCCCCCCAGACGGGAGCGAGCCGGGGGAGCGCGGCAGCCGCCCCCTCCCGTTCTCCGCCCAGCGAGGGGGTCACACGCGGGTCCCCGCTCGCACCGCCCGCCATCCCGCCGCGGGGGGACACCCGGGCTGACAGGGCTCTGCCCCGACGCGCGGGGGCGGCCGCAGGGCACGGTCCACTAGCTGGGCATACGGGGGGTGGCGAGGCGGCCAGCCCAGGGCCGGCACGGGGGGATGCGAGCACCGCGGCGGGGGTCCCCTGGGAGCGCGCCCCGCGGGCGGGCACGGGACGCTCACCTGGGAATCGTTGTGCAGCTGGTCCCCGCTCATGCCGGAGGCGCGGGCGGCCGGGCGGAGCGGGAGGAGCGGCGGGCAGAGGAGCGCCGGGCGGAGCGGGACGCGGGGAGCGCAGCGCGGTTGTGTAACAGACTAAGTCNCCTCTCCCTCCTCCAATGGCACGAGGAGATTTACACTGGCATTTACATGCGAGGCCCCGCCCCTTCCCCGCGGCTGCCGGGCCCGCTGCATTGTGCAAGAACCCGTGCCGCTCCGTGCGCGCAGCGCGCATGCGCTGCCCCCCAGCCCCC
>VZTE01004705.1:3435830-3581757 GCA_013397775.1 Eulacestoma nigropectus
GCACCCCGCCGGGCCCCGCAGCCCCTGGGCGGGACGGGCTCAGGGGCCCTGGGGGCTGCCCTTGAAGTCCCGCCGCGCCAGACCCCCCCCCCATAGGCACCAGCTCACGGGCAATTTGAGCATTTCCAAGTGAGAGGAGGCGAGCGGGGAGTGCTCACCTGTCCCACGGGCCCCTCGTTATCCGTCTCTGTTATCTGTGTGGCTGACCCCTTGCTATCAGTCTCTGTACGCCACCGCACCAGGCTGGAGTACAGAGGCCGCAGGAATCACGGGGAGGTGATAAGGGTGATGCTGAGGGGAGATGCAGATCAGGCAGGTTTGGGCTCACTTGACTCGTTTAAGTCAAGGACAGCACTGGTGCATTACATACGAGAGCGTTGAAAAGGGATCAGCCCGCAAGGTTTTCCTTCTGGCATAAGCAGGCTCTTTATTTCTCCTACAAGGAAATGGAGGGTAAAAGGGGGCCAAAGCCTTATTTTCTTTTAACTAATGTGATAATGAAGCACGTGCCTGCCTAGATAAACACCCTTCTTTCCCCAACCCAAACCTGAAGACATTTATTTCTGTTCCGCAGCAGCTCTTATAGACGGCTTCTCTTGCCGGTGTACTAAATGGCAGGTTTAGTATGCATGGCTGGTACGTGTCTCACAGGACTGCCTCCAGTCTTCTTGGAGCTTCCATCCTCTGCTGCAACACAGACTGTACCTTTCCTCAGCTTCTTTACACAACCAGAGCTTTGATTTGACACTAAAATAACCTGGCGCTGCCAGGCTATCTGAAGAGATACATCAAAATGTAAGCAGTGACAGCAGCCACCTATTTGCACCGCATATTTATATCCTGCAAAGGGAAAACTCTGTCACTTTCTTACCATCTTCAGAAGAGGATCTGAGGACTTCCTTTTTTTACCGAGAGCAGGCAAATATTTCTGGCTCTGGAGCTGTTTATTATGCAAACTGCTTTAGTCACTCTTAGATTTTTAAATATAAACATAATGAAAGGGCTGTTTCAGACACCGAGAAGAGGTGTGTACCCCTGGCTCACAAGGATGAGGTGAAAGCGAGCTTTGCTCTGGGTTTGAGCCCCTCCTTGCTGCCATCCAGGGCTGCGTCTTTTGGGACAGCCTGGGAGTGGGCTGCACCTCCTGCTTCCAACATTAGAAATTCCTAAAAGCTCTTTCTTTGAAGCAACAATTTCACTTTAAATCTCACCTCTTTGTCTTCCTCAAGAAGCCCTGCTCAGGTGGCTGTGCCTGCCACAAGAAAGGGACCTGCCACCACCTCTCCAGCACGCTGCAGCCAGCCCTGCGCAGGGGAAGGCAGCATGGCCCCTTCCAGCAGCTGCCACCTTCACAGGCTTTTGCGAGCACGTCTGGTTGCAAAGCAGAGCCCCCGAAACCGGCACACGAGAGGCTCAGCGCTGTGCTGCCTGCAGGAGCCTGCTGACAGCCGGATGGGAGAGCTCCGAAGGAACAGGGAGCTTCCCAGTTTGGTATCTCAGGTCCTGACAACGACCACTCACTCCCACGGCAGCAGCAGTGCCAGAGCCATTAGTGACAAGCAAAACCTTGTGCTCTGCTGTCAAACACCGCTCATGCCATGGAGGAAACCTGCAGCTGAGACAGCCGTGCTCGAGCCAGAGCGAGCTGTCTCCCAGGAATCGGTTCCCATCTGCTACACGGAGTCTCCTTCTCGGGAGCTATTCGAAACCCACCTGGACACAATCCCGTGCAACCTGCTGTAGGTGAGCCTGCTTTAGCAGGGGGCTGGAGTAGGTGCTCTCTGGAGGCGCCTCCCAAACCCAGTCATTCTGTGTGATCCATTTTGTCCCCAGTCTTCCATAGGGTTATCCTGGGACCTGCAGGAAGCCCCTGCTCTGCTGCTAGAGCGCAAGAGGCAGGGAAATACACAGCTCGATCAAAACACGTTAAACGGTAACACCTGTGTGATCCCATCTGTTGCAACGAGCTGTATTAAAAAAACCCTTCTGATCTCCAAACCTATAACCTGCAGCACCACCGTCCAGGAGGCTGAACCTCCCTCATCCCCTTCCACGCTGTCATCCCTTGGGACACGGGAGGCTCTGCCAAAGAAGAGGAAGGCTCGTACAGGACACACCACTGTACAACCCAGGAAAGTGGTCGTGGCCCCAAGCCTGCCAGAGTTAGAGAAGCATTTGGACAATACTCTCGAGCACATGGGGTTGTCCTACGCGGGAGTTGGACTCGGTGACCCTTGTAGGTCCCTTCCAGCTCGGGAGATTCTGTGATTCTCACCAGCCCTTTCCACGGTGGAGGCTGGCAGTGAAGGGGTTAACATGCTTGGACCTGCTTCCCTGGCGAGGCTGTGCACACCCCATCAAGATAAATGGGGGAAGTTCACACCTCTGAGTGCTGTGATCTCTCTCCAGGGCTCCCTGGGACCAGTACATCACCATCGGGTTAATGTAGCCTAGGTGATTGCCTGCAAAAAGAAACAGCTGGAAACTATGTGTTTAAATTAAATCATAAATCATCCAGGATATAAAACCGGTAGAAAAGCCTCCAATTCTTGATCCGGTGAATTGTGAGATTTGATTTATCTGGTGCACTCGGGGTTTCATGCTGTGCTCAGGGTGCATGTTTTGGGAGAGAGGGGTGGGTACTGTTTTCCTGGCCGGCTTTGCAGTCCTGTGTCGGGATGGGATCCTACACCTCTCTCCAGCCGGAGTGCCCACTCTTGTGCACAGACCAACACAAGGAAAGAAACCTCGACATCCAAACCCCTAAACCCTCCACAGCCCTCTTCCCAAGCCTTACTTTTAGCCTCAGGTGAAGCCATCTACATTTTGTTCCTTCAGTTAATTCTCCTTTATATTTAACTTGATTATATGATGCGTTTCAAGTTTGAAAGCGAAACAGAATTGGTAATTAAATACGCTCATATCTTGGTATTTTTGATTACAAGATCGAAAGTGCAGGCCTTAGAGCTTATTTTGGAGTGCAGAAGGAAGAGCACAACATTGCCAACTCATTCAGTTTTATTAGCAGTCCCACAGATCCAAGTTCACTCGTTTAGTTTTCCTTTATGTAATTTTGTAAAAATCTCTGCTTTTGTCAGAGGTAGCAGCCAATTTCTAGTATTTATGTTTTAGGAGAAAAAAAAAGCAACAAAACCCGTCCATCTGAATATGAAACAAGAGCATTCTGCTTGTAACAAAGAAACAGTTACAAAACATATTTAAATCCAGAAATCTGATTTTTAAAAGCCTGTAATGATTTTTTTTTTAGTCTCAGCTCACTTGTAAGAGCTATGGTTTGGATACTTCTATCACTAGTCTACATTTTTTTCACAGCCAGAGACCTGCCTGATGTGCAGGATTCCCAACTGGCGTCATCCTGTAAACCTGCTGTCTCTAGAACCAAGTGACACTGGTACAAAATGGGAACAGTCAGATACACGACTCCCCACTCATTTTTCATTAGCATGACCTGCTCAAAACACTCATACCTATTATGTACTGTCGGATGCATTGAAACGAAATGATCTCAGTGCTCTGAAAGAAATCCACTTTAATAAACTGCAGCAATTATTCATAGTTTTATATGTAAGACAAGGGAGCAAATTAAGCAGAACCAGCAGATGCAATTGTAAGTGGGAGCTTTCAAAGGTCAGTCTTAATTACTGAGTTTCACCTGGGATGGGAGAAGCATGCAGAAGTCCTGGGAAATTACTAGGTAGAAAACAATAGCTGATATCACTTGAACTTTATTATGTCCTCATTTGCCTTGGTTAAGGGAGCCAGCAGTGGTAGAGAGGTTGGTGTAACAGAAAGGAGAACATTCGGATGATAATCTAAAGAGCACTTACCTGGATTTTCAGTTGGCATTCCCAAACACATACGCACACATCTGCTGCCATGGTTTGTGGCTGCTGCATGGCCGGTGTGTAACACCAAATGCAGTCAGGCACATATATCCCTCTGTGCCTCATTGCCTTCCAGCTCCTGGGGAATAAAAGTGACTCTCCTGCTTGAGAAAACAATGAGAAACCCATAAACAACATCTTGCTTTAGCCTGGCCCCCTAATTTCACCTCGCAGAGCAGTCAGTGCCCTGTATTTGGAGATTACCCCACCCCGGGGCTCCCGGCAGCAGAGCGTGGGCGCTTTGGGAGCCCCAGAGCACGTGAGAAAAGCCACCCTTGCATAACGTGGCAGGCGTGGGAGGCAATAGGATGGCTCTTTTAGAGCATTCACATGTTGCAAATATAGCTAAGATAAGGAGCCTTTTCATATAATCTGTGCCCCTGGAATGAATTTCTCATGAATTTAGGCTAGCTGGTTTCACTTTTATCTCCTGTAGTTGATTTCAGTGGCTGTTTCTCACACTATGACATAATTCTGTGATGCAGATTCCTGACATTGCAAGGAAATGGTCCAAGCATTTGAATTCAACATCAGAACTGCTATTAAAAATACTCAGAGTTAAATTTGGTACCCACAGTTAATAAATGGCACTCCTTCACAGTACAATGAGATAATATTTCTCCTGTCTCTAGTGTTTTCCATCCAAAGGAGAGAAGAATCCCCATTTTGGGAAAGAAACTGCACACTTGGAGTGTTTCCATTTCTGGAGTTGTGCCACGTGGAGAATGCTGGGCCGAACTCCAGGAGATCCGAGCAGCCTAAACCCATCCAAAATCCCCGGGAGCTCTGATGCTCGTCAGTCCAAGTGCCAGGCCAGACGTATCCCGGAGACTGGCCCTGCTGAACTCGGGTGCACTTCAGAAAAGGAGCCTTTTAAGACTTTGCTCAAGTCAGTGGCAAATACTGAAAATTCAGCAGAGACTCTTGGCACGGCTTCCCTGTGACGTGCCAGTGTGCCATCGCCCTCCTGTCCCACGCCAAAAACCTGCTTTGAGCTGGAGGGCTTTGAGACAGCCTAAGCTCAGCCTAGCCTGGAAAACTCAGCGGAAGAGAGCCTCCAAAATGTGGGGAATTGACCTTAAGCTGGCTTGCCCCGCAGGCTGGAGAGGAATCTCGCCAAACGTGGGTGCATTCCGACTTGAAAGCTCGAGCGAGGTGTGAATTGCTCACGCCTTAGTCAGGAGGTGACATGTGGCCCCATCAATGGCTTTATTAGCTTCGGTGGCCCCATGCAATTGGGCGGCGCTTCCCAGCGGGAAGGAGAGCCCGGTGCTCGCAGGGCTACAGGGACTGCTCGGTTCCTGCTCTGGCACAGCTTTCTCTTGGTGTCTGTGAGCACTGAACTGCTGATTTCACACGGCGGGGATGGCCCCAGGAGTGCTGTGCCCTGCTTGGTGCACCCGGCTGTCTGGGGGATCCCATCCTGCACCCCTTCCAGCACAGTCCTCGGACAGCCATAAAGGCGCTGGCAGCTCTTCCCGAGTGCCTCAGCTCTCTTCTGCAGCTCTTCCCAGGCTCTGGATAGACCTGGTCCCCTCTTGGCACAAAAAGGAAATAAACCGGAAGGTCTTTTGCGAGTTGATACTTGGTAAAGGTGAGAGAGAGACCAGCTCTGCTTTTGGGGCTGCAAATCCCCTACTCTAAGGAAGGTCTGCTGTAGGTTACCCTGTTTTTAGGCTCTCTGTGCTTCAACTCATCATCTGGCAGATGAGGCTCATGGTTCCCTGCCAGTGTGAGTGACAGGGTGAGAAATGCAGGTGTGGGATGAGAAATGCAGATGTGGGATCCTCAGCTGATCAGGTGAGAGTGATCCAAAGGAGTGGGGACATTTCCAGGTCTGGGCTAATCAGCCTGATTAATATTGCCATTACTGAGCAGATGTAGCTCAAGGTGGGGTCTGTTAAGGACCATCCTCTCCCTGGAGGTGGGTTAGCTCTTAGCACCCCCTCCCAGGCCATCAAACTATGCCTGGGTCCAGCCTGGGTGCCAATCCTTGGCTTAATATCAGGATGAGACGAGCCATTGGCAGAGGCAAGTGCAGAACGTGTCAGGGCTGATCCTTCAGGGCAGGAGTGCCATGCCTCACCCCACAGAGCAAACCCACGAGCCAGCAGCTCCTGCACCCCTGGGTGCTAACCATGAATGCCATGTCACAGCTGGATGCAGTGTCCACAGGCAGCATCACAAGAGGCTGGAGAGGTTTTGGAGGGATGCTTGTGTCTAAGCCTGCTGCTGTCCTGCTGTCAAGCTAAGGCTGCTGGCTCTGAAAATCCAATGATCAAATTTGTACATCTGATAGCCCTGTTTAAAAATGGCCATATCACTGGTTTGAAGTGTATTTTTCATGGTTTTTTGCTGGAACATAAACCTTTCCTAAAATAACTTGCAATGTTAGTATTGTAACGGAGCTACAAAAGCCAAAGAGTGAACCCTTGATCAGGAAATCCACCAAAACCTCAAGTGGAAATAACTACTTTAATATAATTTTGTCAAGGAGGAAGTAATGAAGATACTTCATAAGGAAACAATAATCAATCTCAAATAATGAATGAAAATAATGATGAAACTGATTTTTAAAATAATGAGGTTTTTGGCATGCCTTTTCCCCCTTATTTTTAAAAGAGACTTGTTATCTTCATTGGAATTTAGATTTTTAAATTCTCTAAACCCTTCTGGAACATTAAGAAATATTTCCGTGTCCTACAGAGCTCTTGATAAAATGTGAGATGAATATTGTCAGGGCTAAGGATTTCATACTTCCTTTCAAAAATCCTTATCCTAGAAATAATGAGACTAGATTTAAAATAATAAATGTAACTTTCTGTTTAAATTCTTCGCAATGATGTCTTGAAGGTGGTTTTTATTATCATTTATTAAGATGAGGTGGAATAGAAACATAGACCTGATCTGCTCCATATAGCTGCACTGATTTAACACAGCAGCAAATCGGTTTAATTAGATCGGTGATTAGACCTTATGTGAGCACTCCTCCATGCTAAGGGAAGCTTACACTGCTGGTGAATTACATCTTTGGGTCAGAGAGACAAACTGCTGGCATCATAATAAAAATAATAATAATAATACAATAACAACAACAGTAATAATAACGACAACAATAATAATGACAACAACAATAACGTTTTTCCTTTAATACAGATTTTTTTTCTTGATGAAGCCAGAGAATGGAGCAGGTAAGTGGTGAGGAGGGAAGTTGCAATCACCCCCTCTGTCAGGGTGGTGGGATAAACTTCTTATGGTGGTAACCTCTAAACCCTATTCAACATGTCCACGTCTGGCTGGGCAAGATGGAGCAAGGCAAAACACACAAACCATAACTAGTAAAACATTGTGCAGCAGATGTACTCTTGGGTCCGCACCATCTATGTCTGAATCAACATTTGTGTCAATAGAGAGAGAGAGAGAGGCAAAAATCATCACTGCTTTAGAGAGCTCAGATGCTGTGGAGACAGCACAGAGATGTGGATAACCAGATATCTAAAATGATATTTAACCTAATCTAAGGCCTCTGTCTGATGCTGATGAGGATGCTTATCTTTTGCTACTGCTCCCAGAACAACAGGAGCTCTGTGCAAGCAGCCCCTGGTGTCTGCTTGGAAAAGGGGGTAGAGCTGGTCTGGGCACACACACGGGCAGCTGGCAGCAGGATCAGCCCTTCTCAAGACAGGGAGCTTTTCTTAGTGTGGCTGAGGGTTTCTTGCATGCAGGCCCAAGACCTCCTGGCAGCAGGCTGTGGCACAGAGAGCAGATGACTTCCTAAGGCTTTTATCAGGGTTGTGCACCTCTGAATTCATTGTCATTAACGCTAGGTAATAAAGTAAGGGTGTGCAGATGCAGTTATAAGGAGAGGCTTAGCCAGCTCTAAGGAGGTGGTTTGAAATGTAGGCTTAAATATCTTTCTGTAGGGTGGTATAAGTGGTGTGTTTGTAGGAAAGCAGCCTGGTGGCAAAGCAAAGCATAGCTCCTATCACAGCCCAGCCACGTGCATGTGAAGAAGCCTTAAAAAGTAAATAAAAGTAACAAGGAGCCCATGGGAAATTGTCAATTTAGAGCCTGGAGCTGGAGTGGGAAGACAGCAGTAGTGGTTTTGTCCAGCTCTTGGTGTCCTTGAGTTCCTGCTGCCATGGACTGGGGCTCATATTTCCCTCCAGGGACACAGGAGACACTCCATGAGCCCACTGCAGCTGCTGCAGCCAGGCTCTGTGGCTCCGAGGGGAGCAGCCAGCAGCAAGATCAGGGGGGAGATAGGAGGAGGAAGAAAGATTCTGGAGAGGATGGAGATGCAACTGCTGTCTGCTTCCAGGCATTAAGTGAGAACCCACCCAGGTGGGACCAGCTCCTTCCTCACCTCAGCCCCAGCTGCTGCCACTCCCCTTTCGTCTTCCAAGACCTCCTAGATGCAGCAGAAGGAAGAGAATTGGAGGTGGTGCTGTACAGCCATGAAATGCCACAGAGCAGCAATTTCCATTCATTCTGCCTGTGAAGATCACAGCCCCTGCAGTGCTGGGAACTGGCTTTTGATGATCATACTTAGAGCGATCAAGATGCGGAAGAAATAAATGCAAAAACACTGGGCCAGCTGCTGGCACAATGCTGAGCCAAAGCCACTCTGAAAGCAGCAAGAAAGGTTTGTTATGGAAGAGTCCTAAGCCAAATATGCAGAGGGGAGGGGACACATGACACCAGAGCAGCTACTCACTTCCAGTGTGGTCTGGAAGCACAGGGTGAAATTCTGGCTCCTGGGAAGCTGTAGGTGCTGAGCATCAACACTAGAAGAAAAATGTTTGAGGTGTAAGAGAGCTCAGTGCCTGAGTGACTGGATCCTGATGAGCCCTGACCTGGCTCAGACAGGTGCTGGAAGGGTTTTCCCAGGAGTATGGGCAGAGCTCTCGGGCACACAAGGTGTTGGGCAAGAGAACAAGCTGTCACTGTCAGGTTTACACGATGTGCCTTGAGTGCGCGATGCTGCCGAGTGCTTTGCCAGCTCCATGTCTTCCTTTTGCATGGAGTGCGTTGAAATCAGCCATCCTTCATCTGTGTTACGTTAGCTGCTGGTAAAAACACAAAGCGCTGAGTGTGGCGATGCAGAAGGGCTGCAGGCCAGCTGCTTGCATTGCCTGCCTGCCCGAGGTCCCAGTGTTGCAGTGGGGATGCCTCTCTCCCAGGAAAGCCCTTGGATGGCTGGAGTTTCCAGCCCAGCGTAGCAGAGGGAAGCAGCACCAATACAGCCTGTGCTGCTGTGCCAGGACGTGAGGACTCAGAGCCGTTTCCCATGCAGTGGTGCCAGCTGGCAACCTGGCACAGGCAGCTCACGAGTTATAATCCAAAACAGTCCCCAGCAAATGGGCATGGGGCCAGGCTGGGCCTAGGAGGGGAGCGTGGCACTCTGCCCTCTGCGGGGTGCGGGCTGCGCACCCCAAAGCTCTGCCATCCCCATCCTGTGCTGCTCCTGATGTCAGCGAAATCCCGCTGTGCCTCCTCCCTGGAGTGAGACACCCCGAGCTGGCAGGGCCCGCTGTCACCAGAGCAGGGCACTCATTCATAAATCCAGCCCTGGCCGGGATGGGTCTTAGGGGAGGAGCTGGGAATGGAGCAGGGAACAGGGACTGCTTTGTTGGGATGGAGCTGGCATGGAGAGCATGTGTTCATGGATGGAGCCAGGGGAAGAGGATCGGTGGCTTTGGGGTTGAAAGCTCACGGTCAGCTGCTGCTTGCTCTGCCTGTGGCATGGCTGAGCCCATCCGTGGCTCCTGGCAGCGCCCTGAGCCCCTGCCTCGGGTCAGCACTCCCCAACCTCTGCCCTATTCCTCCCAGAGCAGGCCTGGCAGGAGGGCTCACAGCAGGGAACGGTGTTGGGAAAACCCCCTTGTGTCAGCACACAGGACAAGCCCCAGAGACTGCAGGCTCTTCTGGCTGCTCGCTTGCTTGAGGTTGCTCCTCAGGGCCTCAGTTTCCCCAGCTGCAAAATGGAAGGGGTGGTGCTATCTCCTTGAAGTGCTTCAGAGGGAAAATCCTGCAGGAAAAGCTGGCAAGGACAGGAGCTGCCGTCAGCATTGGTGGCCCTGGGGGAGAGTGGAGATGAGTGCTGAGCAAGGTGAGAGGTCCCAGCTGGTACAGAGAGGCAGCCCTGAGCTTGGCAGCAGCTCCTGGGTGTTTATGAGAGCTGGGCAGACAGTGGGGCAAGAGCTGCCAGTGCTCACGGCCATCAGGCAGTGCCCACAGTGCCTCCAAGGATCTAATCCACCTCACACACGGTGCTGTGACACCTGCAAGGTGTGAGTGGAGTCGCTGGGGCCTGTATGGCTCCTGGGTGCAGCACCTGGCCCAGCCATTCCAGCATCAACCCCTTCCTCACTGAGATGGGCCAGGTAACTGTGATTGCATTGAGGATGGTCTCCAAGATCTTCCCAAACCCCACCACATCACCTCTTTGTACTCTGCCTCTCTGCCTCACCCTGCTCTGCTCACACCTCTCCAGCAGCCCTGGAGTTACTCCTGATTTACACCTCATCTGGCCTCATTTTTTTCTCCTCCGTACCAAATTGCTGGCGCGTGTCCGAGATCCAATTATTTTCATGACCGTTATAAAAACTAATAAACTTCAGCCAAGCCTCTGGAAGCCCCATTGCTGTGTTTGTGCATCTGTATGGTCACCAGGGCAGGAAGCACTAGAGCTGTCAGCACATCCAGGTCCATACAGGCACCCCTGGGGCAGTCAGACATGGTCATAGTGCTTAAGACCGTGTACTGCAACTGCTTCATGGGTAACTTAAATATAATGAGGTTGATCAGCACCAACCCAAATTGCTGTGAGCAAGAGAACAGATGGGAAGGGCTCTGCGAAGGGTTTTCTGCTTCAGAGAGTTACTGCTGGCCCCTGAGCACTAACCCACATCTGTGGGTGAGAAGGTGCTTTTGCCCTTTCTGTTCAGTCTATTCCTGTTTCATGTACCAGTGTCAGCGTGGCTGTGTCCCATCACACGCCTGTCCTTAGGCAGGGATGGGGACGTGGCCCTGGGAACAGCTGACGGTCACAGTCACCGACAAAGGCAGGAGATGCCCCAAATACAAGTGCAGCGGGTTGGAAATCTCCTCAGCCCTCAGTTCCATGACCTTTGGGGCCTCCAGTCTCCGGTTAGCATGGGCTTTGTGCTGCAAGGGGTTTTGCTGGGTCCTAGTGCTGCCCAGTGGAGGCCCTGAGCCCTGAGCCCGGCCGTCTCCCTCTGCCATGGGGCAAGCGCTGCCCTTCCATCGGTGCTGGAGCAGCTCCTTCTTGCCATGGATGGCACCACGAGCTGGCTCAGCCACGAGTGATGTGCGCTCACAGGTCCTGCCCTCCATCCTCCGACCACCCATGCAGATCCCCTGGTGGCACTACACACTAGAAAGCGAATTTTCAGGGCAGCACCTTGAAATGGGCAGCTCAGATTTGCATGGCTTCCTCTCTTGAATTGGGGTGGGGGGCTGTGGGAGGGGGCAGTGGTTCTGGAGAGTAGAAATCTCGAGGTTTTATTACACTGGTGAGGCTGTCTGTCCTCATAGCCCCAACTGCCCTGATCATCTCTCCCTGCTTCCTGCCGAGGTAAATGGTAGGAAAAGTCGCAGGACAAGGGAGAGGCTGGAAGACTCTGTGGATGGGGCTGTGGGTGGGGCACAAGGCTGAGCTGCAGCGAATTCTCTCCCCCGATACATTAACTCCTTTTCTGCTGGTCTCTGCTGCATCCTTCTGTGGCAGGGTTGCAGGTCTGATGTGCCCTGTTAGCAGCTCCATCAGCAGCCTCCAGCCTTGGGAACCAGGAATAAGGAGCAACAGCAAAGCATTAACGTGTCTCAGGTCTCCCCCGGTAATTAAAGAGCCCTGCAGATGAGCAGGTTTTTGTTGTCCCATGTATGCCTGCTGAAATCTTCCACTACTTGCCAGCAGAGGAGCCTGTCTTGTCAGTGCTTGCAGCTGAGAGCACCTGCTTGGATTTTCATGTTTTCAGACTGGTCGTTTTTAGAATTCAAAAGTTGCAGCCCATTTAATTTTTTTACGTTTCATTCATCTTGGGGACTGAAAATAGCCTGTGCAGTTTCAGATCCTTTTTTTGTTCTTCTTTGTTTTTTAAATCATCGGTTTCATTCTCAGACAATCCCTTTGCTGCAAAAAAAAATAAAATAAAATAAATGTGTCTTCAGATTAAGAGATTTGTCTTGATTTAAAAGCTACTGGTAGAATGGCCCAAATAAGTGCCACCTCCATGTGCTCTGTGACCATAAATCCTGCCTGTGCTCCCTGGCTGCCAGATTCTCCCACAGGTAACCAAACTGATCCCGAGTGATCAATATCAAAGGGCTTATTTTTACAATTCAGAAATGGATTAGCGGTTGTGCTTCTGAATTTCCAGAAAACTCACCACAGGACCAGGGAGCAGGGCTGTGCACATGGAGGGTTCCTTGTGCGTGGGATGAAGGCAGCCCTGTGGCTCTGGGCTCACACCAGCCCAAACCACTGCACCCCAGTCCCCCACTCCTTCTTCCCAGGACACACACGAACTGCACAAAGTATCTAACTACAAATGAAAACTGAGTGATACTGTGATTTCAGATTACAATGCACATATCTGTGTGCATTTGTGCGAAGGCCACAAAACACAGCAGCAAACACTCAGCACGGTGACATCTTGAAGGGGAAGGGAAGGGAGTTGTGTCTGTTAATGCAGTAAGATGGGATGCCATTGGATATTGGAGGTGAAGAGCAACTGTTAAGACTGACTGAAATCCAAACTGCAAGAAATCTTTCTTGCTGGGCCCACTCCCCAAGCATTTGCCATCCCAGGGCTGGAGTGCGTTACGCCTGGAAAGCCAAAGCCAGGGCAGCTTCAGGGGCTCACTGCAGGGCTCTGCTGAGCTCTCAGGGTGCTGGGTTAGTTATTAGTCACACCATACAGAGCTGCTGTCACCCTTCACTTTGCATGCTTGAGATGGAATTAACATCTGGCAAGTGCCACAACGAGACTCTCTGGTCAGCCTCAGCTCCTCACACTGCTCCTCCCCTCGTGGCTGAGTCCTCGTTCACTTGGGCTGGGGGAATGAAAATAAACACAGACTCGCAGCTCTGCTGCCAGTCAGGCAGAGGGGATGGCTTCAAGCCTTCATTGGGATTTGGTTACAGCAGCAACAAAATTATAACAGGAACTGATATTTTTATTCTTTTCATTTGCATTTGAAATGTCACTCTGGGGACTTCACTATTATTGTTACTGCAAATGCGTGCCTTGATTTTTCCAGTCCTGACCGTGCTGCACACACGGATACTGAGACTGATCTCCTGCCCTGCAGAGACCAGCCATCCAAATTTCAATGCCAGGCAGAAATTAATTGGAGTAGGAGGCAAGCAGAAATGAAATGGGGTGGGAGAGAAGCAGACACTCTTCACCTGAGGAGCATGTTACAGATGTGCTTCTGCACTCATGTCCACTTTGGCAAACTGATAAAATCAGCTTGGCAACAATAAAGTTCCTCCTGAGTGTTGTGATTTATTTGTGATTAATTACTACATAGCCCAGAGCAAAAGTTCCTATTTTAAAGATATTCTTGCTGCTAGTAATTTTTGAGTAACACCCATGGGAGGGCTGCCATGGCTTGGACTCTCTCTTTAGGTGCTCTACAAACATGGGCCAGGAGCTGTATTGCAGCTGTAGCCCAGAGGAGCTAAATCCTGGTTTTTTTCTAGGAGACCTCACCAGACCCCCTGCACCCAAAACCCTTATTGCAGCAGCAAGGGAGTCTCATGTGAGCAACGCGTGTGGCCAGGGTAGGTGCAGTTGTTCTTGCACATGAAAGGAGTCTGGGTCCTGGAAACGAACACTTGGATTTTTTCCCAGCTCAATGTGCTTGTAGGAGAATAACAAACAGAAGATCACAGGGGGCTTTATCAGGTCACGCACCATCTGGTCTCTCATTCTTGGCTCCAGCAAGACTGAAGGGCTTGTCTCAGCCCACCATCACTCCTGGAAATGGTTAGCATATGTGAGGGCTCTTGGCAGTCCCCGGCACTGGCCAGGGACAGCAGGGCTTTGGGAGGACGCTGAGGTGAGCTGGCCTCCTCTGACCCTCCTGGTTACACCAGAAATATTTGGGTGCTCAGATCTATGCTCAGCTCACCAAACTGAGCTGGAGTCCATCTCGCTGTCTCAGGTGATGCTGTGATGGTGAGGCAGCAAGAAGACAAGAACCTGTTGCACTGCCTGGTTGTGACCACCAGACCAGGAGCTGCTCTCTCCGCTCTTCTTGCCCAGGCCTTGCCATCGCTCTGCATCCAGCTGGTGATGGCTGGTACCATCTCTGTCACCCTGCCAGCAGGGTTGTCCTCTCCTGGACAAACCTACTCGGCTCCCTCAGGCTTTGGTGCTGCCAGAACTCTCTCAGCTGTGCTGTGACAAGACACAGAGACCCGCTGCCTGAAGGGGCTGGGATCTGCAGTGGTGCTTTTACTTCAGACGTTCACATTCTTTCCTCCTAGAAAACACTCCAGCTCTTCCTCGTCAGTAGGGGGGAAAAAAAGAAAAAAAGGCTGCAGGAAAGGATCTGGAACATGCTAATAACTGCACCTGCCTCTCGGGGCACATATCAATCTTCCCACGGCGTTCCCATGGAGATGACCCAATCCTCCTTCTCTTCCAGAGCTCTTTAACCTGCTGCACAGGCAGGGAAAGTTTGTTAAAATCAAATCTCTGACAATTCAGCTTGCAAAAGTTCTTTTGGGAAGGGAGATGTAGGGATTCGAGCTGCAGCCGGGCCACCCTCTGCTTCACCCCAGAGAAGCAAAGCAGTGCCCAGCAAGGAGTTCAGCCTCTTGGAAGGAAGGGAAAGATCAAAGTAGGGGGAACACCCGTCTGATGCCTGAGGTGACCCAGGGAAGTCACAGGGTGACCCACACCCATGTTTACCCCAGCATGATGTTGCTGTCTGCCCAGCTGCTTCCCTGCGGGCTCTGGAGTGAAAGGCAATGATCCTGGAGGGCCTGCTGCTCCAGCCTTGGGAGAAAACATCATGCAAAAGTCATGGCTACATCTGCTGAGGGGCTGATAACTAGCCACCAACTCTGCTCATGGCTAGGATAGACCATGTGCTATCTCATAAGGACAAAACACGAGAGGAATGAGAGAAAAATATGTCTGTTGGACCTTTACTCAATGAATTCCTCACTTTTTCAAGTCACCTTGGAAACTTTGGGGAAGAAAAAGGCCTTGGACTACACCAGCACAGACTCCCAGTGATCACAATGTGCAGCTGGAATTGCAGTGTATGAGAACTCTCTTTTTTAAACATGACCGACCGGCCTATTGCTTCCCAATTTCTGATGGATGCACCCTGTCACTGATAAAAGTTTTAGGAAGAAACCCTAAACCCACAGAAACTGCAGCTCTTACAAAACTCTGAGAGCCACTACAGAAATGGACCAAATTCCTGGATGAGCCAGGTCAGATATGAGCAATTCACAGTGACAAATTTGATGATCATATCCTGCATCAGGGCAGAACCTGTCAGTGCCGATGTGACAGTCCCATGGAGATAATACAGCCACAGGTACCCAAATGGACTCTGGAGCACTTTCCAAGTACAGCTGGGTGAGGGGCTGGGCAGGGAGCAGAGGAGAGTGGAGATACCATGGAAAGGGCTCTTTGGGTCTGTCTGTGAGACCTGACATCTCCAAGGGCAAGATCTGCCATGGCTTTCCCAAGGGAGCCTCTTCCCACACACTTTGTGCACTGTGCCCCCTGCTTTGATCTTTGCCTCCTCCCCTAAATCTGCCAGCTGGTGACTCTGCCATAACTCCCCTGCACAGGCTGAAGTCCTTCTGGGTTTAAAAAAAAAAAAAAAAAAAAAAAAAAAAAAAAAAAAAAAAAAAAAAAAAAAAAGGCCCAAAAATACCCACTCTATCACCCCAGGCCCCTGACAGCACCATCATTCCCCTTAAGTGTGTGCTAAATATGCTATATAAAAATAAAATGTATCTTTTCTGATGACACAGAATCCTAGTCTTAACATGTAATTTATGAGGGAGGCAGAAATCACCGAGAGCCAGCATTGCTTCTGCTAACTCACGAGAAAAACACTTTGTTCTGAAATCTTTTCAGTGGTGTTATTGGCAGTGATTATTCTTATGGACACCTCACCAAGTTTACCCAAAGTCCCTTGCAGACATCCCTAGAGTCACCGTTTCACAGAGGGCACTGCCAGCTTTCCCACAGCGTTTGGAAAATTGGGGTTTGGGCCACAAGTGGGCTGAGTTGGGCTGATGCTGTTTCCCCTTTTCTCCAGCAGAGATTGGACGAGCCTCCAGTTTTACTCCAAACCCACTTGAAGTTCAGCTCTTGGGATCAAAAGTCAGCGTGGACACAGGCACATTTAGCAGGATTTTTTTCACATGCTTCTCCCCCCACACCAGCAAAGAGCTGAGTTCTGAGTGTTAACGGAGGGTGAGATTTAGCTTTAAAAATAATGAATCTTCATCACATAAGAGGATATTTGTAGAGTTAAATGAATCAGATGTTGAAATATTGTAGGAGGGGCTCTGAACACCTGACACTTGCTTTTTCCTTTTAAAACCATCACCCTGGGATCTGCTCAAGCCATCCCTGCTCTGTTCCAGCATTAAGCAAATCCCCCAGCCCCTGTAGCCATCAGCCCCATCATTACAGGTATGTTTGTCCAAAATACACAGCTGGCCTGTACCGGATGGGTGTCATTACACAGTGGGTCACAGCAGAGGCTATCGCCCTGCGTGCCAGGGCACTCCCGTGCCACAGGCATTGGCACACGGCAGGTTCCACCCGTCTCTGGGCCACGGTGAAAGCCAGCAACAGGGAGAACCAGATAGAGAGCAAGGGGGAAGCCATGCCATGGCCAGGACTCTCCACTTGCTGGTCTCTCTGCTGGCCGAGGAGGGACACGGGAGAAGTCCCTGAGCAGAGGGGGAGAGCCCGGGCAGCGCTGGCTGGTGGGGAAAGCAGGAGAGAGAGCTCCGAGCTCCATCGTGTGGCACAGACTGTGCTGGCGTGTGCTCTGTACACAGCACTGTGCTGTGCTTCCCACTGCTGCACATCTGACACTGCTGAGCATCCCACACTGCACATCCCGCACTGCTGCGCATCCCACACTGCACGTCCCACACTGCACATCCCACACTGCTGAGCATCTGACACTGCTGCACATCCCACACTGCTGAGCATCCCACACTGCTGAGCATCCCACACTGCTGCACATCCCACACTGCTAAGCATCTGTCACTGCTGCACATCCCGCACTGCTGCACATCTCACACTGCTGCACATCTGACACTGCTGAGCATCCCACACTGCACATCCCGCACTGCTGCACAGCCCACACTGCTGAACATCCCACACTGCTGCACATCCCACACTGCACATCCCACACTGCTGAGCATCTGTCACTGCTGCACATCCCACACTGCTGCACATCCCACACTGCTGCACATCCCACACTGCTGAGCATCCCACACTGCTGCACATCCCACACTGCACATCCCACACTGCTGCACATCCCACACTGCTGCGCATCCCACACTGCACATCCCACACTGCTGCACATCCTACACTGCTGCACATCTCACACTGCTGCACATCTGACACTGCTGAGCATCCCACACTGCACATCCCGCACTGCTGCACATCCTGCACTGCTGCACATCTCACACTGCTGAGCATCCCACACTGCACATCCCACACTGCTGCACATCCCACACTGCTGCACATCCTACACTGCTGCACATCTCACACTGCTGCACATCTGACACTGCTGAGCATCCCACACTGCACATCCCGCACTGCTGCACATCCTGCACTGCTGCACATCTCACACTGCTGAGCATCCCACACTGCACATCCCACACTGCTGCACATCCCACACTGCTGCACATCCTACACTGCTGCACATCTCACACTGCTGCACATCTGACACTGCTGAGCATCCCACACTGCACATCCCGCACTGCTGCACATCCTGCACTGCTGCACATCTCACACTGCTGAGCATCCCACACTGCACATCCCACACTGCTGCACATCCCACACTGCTGCACATCCTGCACTGCTGCACATCTCACACTGCTGAGCATCCCACACTGCACATCCCGCACTGCTGCACATCCTGCACTGCTGCACATCTCACACTGCTGAGCATCCCACACTGCACATCCCACACTGCTGCACATCCCACACTGCTGCACATCCTGCACTGCTGCACATCTCACACTGCTGAGCATCCCACACTGCTGCACATCCCACACTGCACGTCTCTCCCTGCTGCACATCCCACACTGCTGCACATCCTGCACTGCTGCACATCTCACACTGCTGAGCATCTGTCACTGCTGCACATCCCACACTGCTGCACGTCTCTCACTGCTGAACATCCCACACTGCACACCCCACACCACTGTACATCCCACTGCTGAGGGACTGTGCACACAAAGCTGCTGTATGGGCTGCAGGCTGCCTCAGACTGGGCTGTGCCCTGCTATAGGGGCTGCAATAACCAGCAGCAGTGTTTTTTGACATCCTATCACCTGCACACATCCACTCGTCCACACAGTGTTGCCAGGCACCAGGGGAGTGCTTGCCCCACCTTTAACCATGGGAAGCACTGTACAAGAGTCAAACACATCCACACTCACTGAAAAGGCCAGTTCTTTGGCTTCTCATGGGCGTGGTTGCTCTGGGCCAGTCTGGCAGCACCCTCTGTGCCACCACCACTGCTGGCTTATGTGCCTGGTCACTTCCATCGCCATAAATCAGACCTGAGCAAAATGCTCTGTCAAGTTTTACAGAAAAAGTAACTAAAGCCTTTGTAAGCCTCTGCAACAGGGGCACTGTCCCTACGTTATGGCCTCTGTCTCCTTTCCTGGGGTGCTTTGGCCACCCTCTCTCTGCAGCCTCACTGCCTTGTGCTCCAGCTTGGGCAATTCCTTCATTTTAAGCAAAAAGTTTCACTCCAGTGTTACCCTTCATTGGGATTTGGCTAGGTGCTGGTGATACGCCAAGATTATCTTACAGTGCTCAATTCTGGAGTTAAATCTTGGTGCACAAAGAAAATTCTCTCTCCTTAATAAAATATTAACAGAGAAAAGAGAAGGGATGTTTTGGTTTGTTACTCGATGTTAGAAAAGAGCTCCAAATTGAGAGCGAACCTGGGGCACAACAGCACCTGCTGATCCTGAGCCTCTTGGATGTGTCAGAAACCACAGAACATCCCATGCACAGCTTGGATGTTCCCACAGGACAGCGAGGTGCCTTGCAGCTGGTGATGCTTTGGTACCCAACGGTGGAAAACCCAAGCGTGAGGCTTAGTGTAGTGAAACTTCTTCCTCTGGAATCGAGATTTATGGATGCTGCGGGGAAGGAGAACGGGGTGCGGCTGCAGGCTCCCAGAAGATGGCACTCGTGGTCTGCAGATCGAGCCACACTCTCTGAAGATGGCTACGGCAAGGAAACCCATAAATAGTCCCGGACAGGCTGTCAGGCGGCCTGATTTAAGCACCAGAAATAGTGAAACTGTGGAGGTTTCTCAAAAATTAATTTTTCTAAAATGGGAGAAAGATGAAGCCAAGCCATTTTTTACCTGCTTCCCTTGCAAGCCTCTTCCCCAGGAGGAAATCAAATTTAACTCCTTTGCGGCTGCCCCAGCAGTGTCCAGGTGGCCTTTGGTGCTGGACCCCGCCTGTCCTGTCCCTGCATGTGGCGGCTGTCACACTGCTGGGGCACCCACACCTTCCCCTTGCTCACTGCTGTGCGTAGGGCAGAGCCGGCTGACGCTGCAGCCACGGGATGGGGCAGGCAGCAAAGTTTCCATCCCTTGTTGTCTTTTACATGGGATAATAGGAAAAATTTCTACACTGGAAGGGTGGTCAATGTTGGAACAGGCTCCCAGGAAAGTGGTGGAATCGCTGCCCGTGGGAGTGTTCCAAAAAGAGTGTGGATGTGGTGCCTGAGGACATGGGTTGGTGATGGGCTTGGCAGTGCTGGGTTAATGCCTCAACTCGATGAACTTAGAGGTCTTTTCCAACCTTAACGATTCAGTGATCAGGGTGGGACTAATTTAGGAAGGAAGAGGTGATTACCATCCCCCTCTTTCTCAATTTTAGATCTACAGGTCCTTAGTCTCGTTTACACATCAGCTCTAGGGACACACTTAAGCTTTAAGTTTAAGCGTAAATACTGGGCTCCTGTTATTCCTCACTCTGACAGCTTGGGTATGGATTTACTGAGAAGTCTACAGGGTGATCTCCCTCCTCACACACAACAGGAAGCACCTATCCCAAAACTCCCAGGATCTCTTTAGCTCCTGTTGTGTTACGTTCAGACTTTTTTCTCCTGAGATCTCCCTTGAGTCCTACAGAGCCGAGTCCCTCTGTGGAAGTGGATTAGCTTGGCTCTGAACAGTCATGTCCTGGCAATGAAAGTGTCCCTGAGGACCAGATGTGCCTGTAAACAGGCAAAAGTGGCTCATCCTAAACCCTGCAAGCCCTGGCAGGGCAGGGGAGGTGGGCAGCCACAAGGACAGGTGACCTGCAGCCTGGTTGCAAGGCAGCTCTGTGCCAAAAGGCGGAACAAACATTGCGTTGTGTTTCCCACTGCTCCAGGCCTTGAGGATGGTGATGGGTTTGAGGTGCCAAGCCCCTCACAGGGCACAGATGTTCTCAAGCCACTGGGACACGCTGATACAATGCATGAGTTGAGTTACAAGCTTGTGGGCATGCCTGGAGCCTCTGGTGTAGGAGGGATGATGTTGATTAAACACCAAGAGGGGAAGAGCTCTTCCAAGGATCAGAGCAGAAAAATCTGACCTCTCCTTCTGAAAAACCAGCAAAATGGTCATTGTGAGCTCACAGCCTTGATGGAGAGATGGGAGGGATGTACCCAGCCCTGCCATGCTGGGCCAGGCCAGCTCTGCCTGCGGGAGCGTCCTCTCCCCTCCAGCTCTGGGACAGACACCCAGGAAAGGAACAGGAGAACAAACAAAACTGCCCCTCTCCGCCCACCGCCCAAACCCACTCTGTGTAAATTATGCCCTAATTATTGAGCACTGACTGTCCCCTATAAATTATGGATCTCTCACTGTGTGTTTTTCCCCCAGGAGGTGCTGGGTAATTTTTGCAGTGCCTCTGCAGCTACAATCCTGCCTGGGCCCATCAGCCCTGCAAAAGAATTCTCAAAAAGGGATTTTTTTGGTTTGTTTTGCATCTTTTCCTGATTTTCTTTTAAACAACTCTTAATCTTGTAATAACTTAACAATTATTTGCTGCTGATTTGTGTGTTCCCTCTTGGTTATGGATCCTGTTGTTAATGTATCAATCACACCCACATCCCCCCAGTTCCCTCCACTCCCATAATCTGGGATGGTGCTATTGTTTGGCCTCCTGTACTCCAGGATGGTGCTCAGCCACTGCTGCTCTGTGCCACAAGTGCAAGCTGTAATCAAAAAGCAGAGACATATTATTGGGGTGGAAAAAGAGAGGTTTAATTTGAGATTTTACAGACCATGCCCAAACAGAGAATAAGATACTCTACCAAAGAACATTTGTGCTCCACCTAATATTGTCAGAGTAGTAGAGCAAGAAGATCTGGGCAAGTCAGCAGAGTCAATAACAGGGCTGGGAGCAAAGTACCAGCATGATGGGAAAATAGCCATTATATACTGCATTTACATGGGGTTCTTAATTACAGATATCAATCAATACAAAAATAAAATTCAGATGATCTATAGCCATGTAAAACCAAGAGACAAGAGAGTCCAGTCCCAGAATATTCACTATGGACTTAGGCCAGCAATGGATAAAGAAGATGAAAAAAGCTTCTTTAAGGTAATGGAATATTGTTCTTGCTAAGATAAATCATATTTTTAGCAAAAGATCATGAGAAAGAATGGACTCTAAATGCATTTTTGGGCAGACATCAAGGTGAAGAAATTGAGGATGGTTCTAGTCCAAGCTCAGAAGGCTGGAAACTGGATTAAGTATATTTGAGTTTAGTGCACAATGACAGGGTGAGTGAACACCCCTGCGCCCAGAGCCACCCCGGCTTTGCCCAGTTTATCCTCTGGTGCCCTCAACCTTCCTGATGCGGGAGGCAACTGGCACTTCACTCCCTCCTCAGATACCAAAGGAAAAAGCTGGAACTGCCTCTGCCTGAATTGAGGCTGAGTAGAGCTGCAGTCTGCCAGAGCAGACTTGAAGCCCCAGCACCTGCACCCCAGCATGAGAATAAGGATGTGAAAGAGAAAAAAGGGAAAACGAGGATCCTGCTGCACCCTTGTGATCCAGCACCGGAAGCATCAGGCCCAGCCATGGTGCTTTAGAGAATCGCTGCCTTTTTTGTAGTTGCTTTCCAAGCAGAAAAGAGTCTTAGAAGTTTAAGGTCGGGACTTGCAGTGGAAAATGACATTGAAGCTGAGCAGCCCTGGGGTGCTTTGCACTCCTCTTTAATGCAAGTGTGAAAATGCCAGTTGGTTCTGTAGGTTTCTTAGGTAAAGACCCCAAAATCCACAGCCAGCCCAGTCACTGCAGAGCTGCTTTGGCAGTGCCATCGCCTCAGTGACACTTTCACAACACCTCTTCCCTGCAGGGAGAGGGGATTGTACAGAGCTCCTCGGCTGCAGAGCCTGGCAAGGCAGCACCGAGCTGTCCGATGTGTCATTTGAGACTCTGCTTTCTCCTTGAGCTTACACAATTACTGGGTGTAATTGTTTAATAGAGTCACATCATCGTCCTCTTGTGCGAGGCAAGGGAACTGACCACGTCTCTTTGTCAAGGCAGAAATCCTGGGAGTCTAGATTAGCCAATTACCAAAACCTACAAGTGTTGTACAAGGTACTTTTGATGGATGAAACTGATTTAGGGGCCTGATAACTTGTCACTTCAAAACAAACAAACAAAAAATTTCCCTTGTATGACAGCTCAGGAGAAGTTCTGATTTTTGTCAGCTCCCCACCTCAGTTTTAAAATCACAGTGGAGCCTCTTTTTTCTTGCATTTTGTGGTTGTTTCTTACTCTGCAGAGCTCGACACTGAACACCACACTGCTGCTCGGTCTCAGGGTGCTGTGAGGTCTGGTGAGAGCACATGCCTGTGGAAAAAACAGCCAATCTGGGAGTGTTTCTCTTGATCTGGATTACATGGTGGAGACATTTGTGTGATGTCCAGTGCTGAAAACATGAGAAATGGACTTGTTTCCTCGATGTGCAATTTCAGGACTGTTCCTGACAAACGAAGCCATCTGCTTACCTTAATCAAGGCATCTTGTTATGGGCTAGTCCTAGGAGTGAGTATTAAACATCCTGTACTGTGGCATTATTTATGACTTGCACTGACACCGCATCACTCTGTTATCCATACCTATAGAAAAAGACCCACTGTAAGTATAATTAGTTAATAAATCACCATGAGTGATAAACAGAATGATGGATGCAGGTTTCAGTTGATCACTTTTTTATTAAGGAGAGATAAATCAGCATCATATTGTTGCTGTAAACCTTTCAAATTGGTCAAAAATCTTGCAATGCTGAAATGCAGCAGGGAGGTGATTAACGTGTCAATTGTGCAGCAACAAATTGCACCTGATAATTGATATCAATCAATCCTTTTAATTTCTCTCCGATGTAATGGGTGTTATACATCATCCTGCTCTCCTGCCTCTTCACCATGGCTTTTGCAACCTTTCCTCCACACCTAGACACCTCTCCAGGCATCTCCTCCAGCCTCAGCCCATCTCCTGCGCTTGGCTGCAATGAACCCTGCATTGCTCTTGGTTTTCTGGGCTCTGACCCCACCTGATGTAAGAAAAGGCCAACACAGCCCCCACACAACCTTCTGGTTTTATTTTTGCTAGTATCATCGCTCTGTCAGAGTGACAAGCCTCACCAATAAAGGTTGGGTAAAACTTCAAAAGGCAGAGGCTGGGGAGGAGTGATGGTAACAGATTAAGTTGGGTCCTGCCATCCATCCTGGTGTTCACCCCAGGCTGAATCAAAGTCTAGCAGCTTTGACCTGTTTCATGCAAAAAGATGAGGAATTGGCAATAAGGGGGCAATACCTCTTCCTCCCAAGGAACAAACAGGTCAGGCGTAGGGGGGAAGCACTACAGCTCAGAAGAAGGGGTTGGACCAGAGATACAGTGAATCCTTTGGCTTTGCACAAGGCTTTTGGTCTCTTGGTGATTAGCCACTGCTTTAAAAAGCAAATTGTTATTTCCTTAAAGCAGGGCTCACAGCTCTGCTTGGTGTTTTCAATATGCCAAAGGAGAAAATCCAGAATTTAACCCCTTTTCCTGCACATAATGGCCAGGGAGGATTATCTACAGAGATGGAAGCTCCCCTGCAGTTGTTGCATCCCTGGCATCAGGGAAAGGGCTTTCTCCTGCATCACTTACTGTAGGATTTGGCCTCACCAGCATCTCCTGTTGCTACAGCCTGTGCTCATACAGAGTAAGGGGGGACCAGAAGACAGCCCAGAGACCTTCCCTGGGTGCCTGGGGTCAGGCACCACAGGGACAGGGCTTGCACCAAGGATGATGCTTTAACCCACAGCTCCAATTAGACAGTGGTTTGACGTCCTTTACCAAGTCAAGCAGTTTCTAGTGCAAAATTCTGCCTGCAGCTCAATGCAGAGGTGGAAAAAAAGTGCTTAGGAATTAGTTTCAGCTACAGTCTTGCCAGACTCACACAGGGAAGCTTACTTGGAGCAGGCTGAGAGCTTGGCCTGTGCTGCAGGTTGCAAGGAGTCAGATGTGCAGCAGACAGGAGCTGTGTGCTTTGCCAGCTGGAGAGAGCTCTGTGAGGACTCAGCTATATTTAGCCAACAGTGAAATATGCGCCTTTCTGCCCTGCTCCCAAGGGAGTCTGCTACTTCCTCCATAAGACCACAGCACCTTTTATAGCCCACGTGCTTGCATGGCAAAGTCCAGCTCATAGGCAGGATATTATTGGAAACAATCATTTTTTCTCTTTACAACGTGGCCATACATTCACAGCTCATTTGTGGTGGTCAAAGCCCTTGATGTCACATGTACAACAATTCCACTGGAATTACCAGGCACATTAATGCCCTGGATTTCACCTGTCCACTGAACAAAAACCAAAGCTGAGCAGCTCTTACAAAGGAGTTGGTGGGGAGCGGGGCTTGACCTTGAGTCACAAGTGGATTTTCAGGGCTGTAATCACCGGATCATGTCCTCAGCTGGTGAGTATCCACATGGCTCTGTGGGAGTGATGGAGCAACTTCAGCTTCCACAGGTGGAGGAGAGGGGTGGCATATACCACTCTCACAAAAAACCTCTTCTCCTGCCCTATCCACATTCAGCCTGGCTCTGGCTCTGCCTTTTTCTGTTTCATCATGGTCTCCCCTCTGTGTACATCGTACCTGTCAGGTCTCATATCCCCATGACATAGCATCCCCTCATATTATACTTGCCATAATACAGGGAAGATGAATATTGCCCCATAAATGCCTCTTAAGTTAATGTGAAGCTACATCTCGCTACATCATGTATTCAACAAGCCATCATTTTCCTCATAAATTTTGAGGAGCATTTTAGCTTCTTGAAACGATTGGCTTGTGCGTCCGGCCGGGAAATAATCACAGCCCGTGGCCTGGGCTGGCTGCAGGGGCTGTAAATCATCCCAGGGCTGAGCAGCCGTCCTGCCCTCCCCTCCCGAGTGCTGCTGATTGGCTTTATGGCATCAGCTCAGCACGAGTGACCCTGCTCAACTGCCAGCCCTTAAATCAGCCCTAGACAGGTGTCACTCCGTGTGGGGAAGAGCCTCACTTTTTCCTTGGGATGGAAAAAGAAGATTTCTGGTGCTGCAGCATTGGTCCACTAACAGCAATCAGCACTCAGGTGCACATCAGGCACTAGCAGCCTGTTACTTGTTATTTTACTGGGTTATTTCTGACACTTCCCCTTCTGCAGTGCTGAGTACACAGCACTGGAACCACTCAATTTCTGAATGCTCACCAGATTTTCCATTTTGTCATGGGCCCATGGAGCCCAGAGACCTTCCTGCAGCCCAGAGCCACACTCCAAGCTGCAAACTGTGCTACTCCTTTTCAGTGGGCAGGGACCAAAACGGAGGAGTCTTACTTGGGATGCTCAGCTTGAAGGAGACTTGAATTTACTCACAGAACAGGGACCACTGACCCTTTTAACTGCTCTGTATAGGAAGCACCACAAGCTATAGAACTGCCCAGCCACAGGAATGGACTTATTAAAGTTAAGCAGGTGATCTGCTCTCTCTGGTACTGTGCAGGACTGAACAGAGACCAGGGAAGCAAAAGCAGCCAACCCCCCTTGCCAGCTCACGCCAGACCCTTTTTTTCTGGTAGCCACTGTGACCTTTAAACCACAATTGTGGGCTGAATGCTGCAGCAAATGAGTTTCCAGGCCTCCCTTGGCAGCCATTCCCCTTGACAGAATCCATCATGCACTTTGGCCTGAACAGCTCGTTCCAGCATTTGGTTTTGGGGAGGCTTGTCAGGCATGGCACCGGGTAATGCCCACTGTGTATGCCTGGGGTACACACAGATACATCTTGGTATTAAATCCCTTGTTTTTCCATATGCAGCTTTTGCTGCCAGAGGCAGAGGAAGCCCAGATAAAGCCAAGTGATAGCAGTTTAAATGCTGTTTTCATCACATTTTTCCTACTTGACAAAAGGTTCCCCTCTCCTCAAGCAGGGTCAGACTCACCCTGGAGCTGGACATGCCCGTGGTCTCCAGGCAGCACCTCCCAGTGAAGCCCACCCTGCCCTGGCCTCTGTGCTCATGCCATGTTTTCCCTGGACAGCTGAACTGCCTGGAGCCTTCCTTGGAAAAGGGAATGAATTTCCTCCCAGCCGCCACTTCTCTGCAGAATTGCCTTTTGGGAAGCTTCAATAACACCAATTCCCTCCTGCATTCAAGTACCCCTGAACGAATGACCCTGCTAGTGGTGCAGTTTTTCCCTGCGCCCACCTCCCCCCGTCTCTCTCTCCCCCAACTTTGATTTGATCAGGCCAAATCTGAAATGATGTGTGAAAGTAATGATATTTTGTAATTAAATCTCTGGTGATGGCGCCTCTAATTTGTGGTACATGCATTGTTCATAAGGAAAAAGGCATCAATTCATTTTCTGACTGGCTACTCCAGGGACTCGTAATTAGACCCAGTCCATCTCTTGCTGCCTTGCATATTAAAGAGCTACTGAAACGCAAAGGGAATTTGGGAAAGGGCTTTTTTTTTTTTCAAAAAAAACTCCTTCTAATAATGTTAGCTCAATTAGAAACACTCAGGAATGAAAAAAAAAAAAGAAAAAGAAAAAAAAAAAGAAAAAAAAAAAAAAAAAAAAGAAACAAAAAGAAAAAAAAAAAAAAAAAAAAAAAAAAAAAAAAAAAGAAAAAGAAGAAAAAAAAAAAGAAAGTTCTGGATCATCCAGAAAATGGAGGCAAAATTTTGAGCAAGTGGACCAGGGCAGGGCCTTCACTGACCTGCTGCCAAGACAGGGACCAGTTTTACCTATTCCCTGAGAACCTGTGATGTTCTCAGTATTATTTGTAAAAGAAAAACATGTGGCAGTACACGTCACAGAATCCTGTCTTCAGATGTTACTCTTCCCCTCTGCCTCCAGAATAAAAGGGAGAAAACTTTGATTTTCTGCACTTTAGAGAGAAATATCGGGGAAACACATGAAACAGCACAGCGTTGTGGAAAGGGAAACAAGGCCGCAGTGACAAAGGTTATTTTGTAGGGTCAATGCTGTAACTGTGTATTTACATAGCACATTATTGTACATTCACAGAATTTGCTGGGAATATTTTAAACAAGTCTCAGATGGAAAATGCTTGGTTCTGTCATAGTTACCAAATAACATAATGAAAGCAAATTCAGTAGGTACTGGCTGTAATGAGCAACAGCCCCCAAAGATTCCCTGAGCTTCCCACTTGCAGCAGCATGAGAAACTACATTCCCATCCCACAAGGATTTTAAGAGAACAAATTCCCTCCCTCAACTAGTACAAAGTTGAAGTCTCAAAAGCACTTATGTCCTGGTTACCCAGCAAAAAAAATCACTGGGGTCAGAAGAGTTTGGGTTTGACCTTTTTAACACTTTACACGAATCAATTCTGTCAGTGATTGCTTCCCAACGAGAAGTTGCTTCAATATGAGAGTCAAACACTAACAAGAGATGCTGAAACCAAACACAGACATTTGTAAAACTCCTCTCTGCCTTTGCACTCACTCCTCAAGAAAAAAAAAAGATTCCAGAAAAAGATGCACATTTGGGGAATCTGTTTCCTGACAAAACAGCAGCTTTTGAGATCCCTTCCCAAAGGGGTCTCTGGGCCCTATAGCAATGCTGGCAATTTCTTGCCCACTGTGGGTGATGGCTGTTTTGGCAGCACGAGCTGCAGCAGGTCCCTTATGCTAGTGGCCATTCAATCCATGCAAATGAGGCATTATAACAGCTGTTTCAGGCCCCAAACATCCTTGTCACCCCAACAGCCACCCTCTGGGTCTCCCGGTGCACCCAGATACAGGCTATTAATCAGAGCAGCACAGGGGATTAAAAACAGCCCAGCTCAAAGGGGGGATTTGTGCTCATGCTCAGAGTTTCACAGGGGGCACATTTATTGTTCCAACACCAACAAATCCTTGGGTGGAGGGATGGGAAGAGGCAGCTGCAGATGCACCTAAAGGGGGGTTTCACTGCACACCCAGCTCTGAAATGTTCCCTGCCAAAACAAGCCCAGGGAAAGGAGCAAGTGGTGAAGAAGCAGACAAGGAACCTGCAGGAGTTAGCATCCTCTCTGTGAAGAGCAGCCAGGCTGGCACACACACAGCACAGACACCAGCCAGGAGCACTAAGTCTGAATATTTCCTGTGGGACCTTTCTAGGTGCAGTTAAAATGCTGCACTTTCTGCTCATGGAAAAAAAGGGACAGAAAAGCAGTGAAGAGCTTTCACCTGGGAACGCACCTTGACCCTTCAGCTGGGTGCTGCAGAGATGAGCAAATATCTTAACAAAATCCACACACTTTTAAAGACAGCTATTTTCAGTTAATTCCTCTGCTTTTATGGGGAGTCCCAGCATCTGGCAGAGCCTCCCAGCCCTGTGCCATGCTGAGTTCAACTCCTCTGCCTGGGCAATCCTGCTTTTTCAAAGGAAGCTCCAAAGACCCTGCTTCATGGCAGGGTTAAGCAGCCCCAGGTTGGGAATCCTCCTCCTCTGCCCACCCCAACCCCACACTCATCCCCAGCCAGGGCCATGCTCAGGGTTTGCTCTGTGCCAGGCCATGGCTATAATTTCAAACAGGGAAAGGTATCAACATCTCAAAACAGTTTAATTATTCTGAGAATGCTTAGCTATTAGCAAAGACAAGAAAGCTCAGGGCTATTTTTCAGCATTAATTTTCCATTTGAAATGAATTCCTTTTGGTTACACTTTTTAAATGTTTCTTTTAATTAGACGCAATTACTTCAGAAGAATTGCTTTTATTTCTAAGCCTGAGATCTCAATGATAAAGCTGTTAACTGGCTGAGCTGAATGCTGTGTATGGCTCATTTAGCTGGTACACTAAAGTATATTGAACTAGGAAATTATACAGTGAATCAGCTATTAATTCATTTTATGATCCTTTCACTCTAACATCCTGAATGAGATCTTTGGGGGAAATTTAGTCACAATACATATAATTGTTCAACTATATATATGCCACTGGTTTACTGCTCTGAGGTTACAGGCGCTGCAGAGATAATCGGAGTGAGCTGTGCAAACAGCATTGACTCCTGACTCCTGTGCTGCAGGGAGCATCCTCAGAGCAGGGAGAAGCCAAGCACAAGCCATGGACACATCCCCTGTCCAGAGCTGGGAAAAATAAACCTGAAATTCTGCTGTTTGACAGTCCACGCACCAGTGGTGCCAGAGGAAAACCTGTGCTTTCCTTTCTGGGCCCAGTTGTGTTGTCGCAATGTCTGGGGCAGGCAGGAGCTGCTGGGGAGAACCAAGGATGGTTCATGTGGTGCTGGCTGAACATCAAACCTCTGCAAATCACCTGAGAACTGTGAGTGAGGTTTTCTCCAAGGGTTCTGTCCCTCGGAGAAAATCACTACATTCCCTCAGACCATGTAGTACTTGAATCACAACTTGTACCTTTCAAACTCGGTTGGATTTGGGGTTGGTTAAGCAGCTTCTACATTACCAGCTGGTCCTGTGTGGGCAGGAATAGCCCTGGTATGAAAAAACACCAATGCAACGCTGGATCCCCTTCCCATGTGTCCATGGCAGCACCTCACCCTGCAGCTTTGCCCCTCATTTGGGTGTCTGTGTGCCTGATCCTGCTCTGTGGGGCAAAAGGTGTCACAGTGGCAACACACACATCCCACCAGGGAGTAGGAGATGGACTCTGACCCTTCATCAGCTGCTCAGAGCCTGCCTGGGAAATCCATGCCTGGGCTGAGCCCTTTTGGCTTAGTCTAAAATCCTGCCCATGTCACTGCTGGATTTCAGACCACTGATGGTCTGAAATGCTGATTTAAACTCATCCTCACAGCTCAAGAGGTTATTAAAAAAGTCTGGTGGCCTTAAAAAAAAAAAATTTGGGTTTCAATTTCCAGGAATTTTCCACCTTCATCCCACAATCAGTGTGGGAACCCAGCAAAAGCCCCATACCCCAAAAGGGATTTTCCAGCAGATCACAAGCCCTTCTAGCATTGCAGCAGGGCTTTGGGTGCATGTTAAGCAGTTGTACATATTGCAGAGTCACCATATGGATATCTTAGTAATTGAAAATGTAATGTAAACCTTGGCATCCAGGGTTGTCTTCTGGAGAAATCATTGTGGAAATGTCATATAATTAATGAATTGCATCAGCTATCAGGGAAAAAGACATTTTAACCATGGGATCATGGGACTTTATTACTGTAGATGGACTAAATCTATATCTTCCAGCATAAATCAGTCCTGACAAAAGTCTGAGGTTGCCAACTGGCCAGGTTTGTTTTTACTAACTTAGCTCTCTTATTATTTTAATGAAGTTCAACTGATGCTGCATAGAAGCCAATTTCTCTAAATGCTGCCAATAAATTAAAATAAAGATGTTGTGTGTGAAGATTGGCAGGTGTCTCCCTGCAGATTTTATCAAGTTTCCAAGCAGAGCCCCCACTCCAGCAAAAGGGAAAGCAGCAAGGCAATGGAGCTTGGAGCAATTAGCAAAATTGTAATTAGTGCCAGCTCAGCACCTACCAGCGGGGGTGTGCAGAGAGAGGGTCCCTTTGGAGCATTGGGATGCAGGCCTAGGGTTTGTAGCAGGGGCTTTGGGCTGGTGCTACAGCCTCTGTGGGGACACGGGATGAGTCTCATGCCCTGGGACTTTGGCCACATCAGTGTGAAGGTGACCATACTCAAACCTGCGCTGTGGCTATGGCCAGGTTCTGTATGAAATGCAGGATTCAGCAAAACCCCACTCCCTGAGGGACTGATCCCCTTGTGACTACACCCCACGAGTGCCTGTGGGCCAGGCAGAGGAGGGCTCTGGAGCTGGGAGAGAACCAGGCTGCAGGCAGAAGCAATGCAGCTCGTGTTTCCTCCGGCAGGAGGGAAACCAGCTGAGATTTGCTTGGTCTGGGAATCCGGTGGCAAAGTGCCACTGCCACAGCCTACGTGGGAGGAAGTTGTTGGGTGAGCACTCGCTGCAGTCTGGGCTATCCCAAGCACAGAGAGAGCTCTTGTTCTTCAAAGCATCTACAAGAGGTCAGAGCACTCACACATCCTCCTGGATTAGGCTGCTGCATTTGGAGAACACCGGCCATCCATCCTGCCCCCTCAGCAGGGGAACAGCCCAGATCCTCAGGTGGGAGCCACGTTGTCCTGCCCACACAACTGTGACACCCAGATGTCCCCAAATCATCTCTGCTGACCCGTCTTGCAGTTCCAAGAGAACTGGTACTTAGCTGTTCAAAACTGTTTGCTTAATCCACACAGGGTTAGTATCCAGAAATGTCCTGTCCAGGAAGCAGAACAACCAGGGTTGTAACAAAACTATGCATTAGTATAAATTGCTTCAGTTAATCAGCCATATAAAGCCATACTAATGTGGTACCCTTAATTATATTTATCAATTAACAACGCAGCTTTCTAGTATTGCCATTTACCATGTTTTCATACATTTAGTTGGTGACAAGTTTCAGTGAAATTCTTTGAAAATTCAGAAAGGCACCTGTGCTCAAGCACTCCTGCCACTTCCAGGAACCCATGCAGGCTGGATAGCTATCCCTAAGCTTTTTGCTTCGCACTTTTGTTGCATCTCCACTTATAAATTCAAACTTATTTTGGCAACTGAAACCACTTGAGAAGTGCTTTCCCACTCAAAAAAAAAAATCAAGTTACCTGAATTTTGCACAGCTTTGCAGCTGAACAGGCCCCATCCACCTCCGGTGTGACAAAGTCTTTGGCTACTGGATCCCGTAATTGTCACCACAGGCATGTCCATCTAATCACCCTTTTCATAAGACAGAAGGGGTGGGAAAGGTTTCACAGCTTCAGTTGGAAGCCCAGCCTGCACTGTGCCTTCCCTGCAGAATCTGCCCAAGCCCCGCCTGGCCGGTACCTGCCAAGGACACGCTCATGGGGAAGCTCATACCATTCAGACAAAACACATTTTCCCCTTAGACCACAGCTGCAAGTTGAGTCAGCCTGTACCAATGCTTTAGACTCTGCTCCAGCATCCCAGCTGGAGCTGCACACAGACCCTTGTGCTCTCACAGCTCACTCAGTTTGTTTGTGATGTCCCCTTTTCCCTCCTCTGCCTCCAGCAGTCCAGACTTCATCTCCACTGGCACCTTCCTCCTGATTCATGGCGCTGCTTGACTTCATATCAAGCAGAGGATGGATATCTCTTTATCAAGAGAAATAAACCTCTCTCCAAAGGGGAAGGTGAACAGCCTATTCAAACACACAGCTCCGCTCTCCTTCCTTGTATTGCTGCTGCCCAGAAACATACAGCAACAAACTATATGATTCAGTAAAGTTATTGAGTGCCAGCCCTTCACATTTGTCTTCCAGTGACTCTTAAGTCTTCCTTTTCTCTATTGAGTTCCATCTCATTGACTTCCTATAAACACTAATACAGAGCCACAGACCTGCAGACATGCCTGGAATACAACCCACGTCTCACAGGCACTGCCAGGGGCTGGGCTGGGCTCAGAAAGTCCAGACTAATGCAGTACAACTACTACAGCATTGGAAGGCAGGAGTCTCCTCTGTACCTCAAACAAAGCCAAGCTTATTTCCTATTCGTCTCCTTTTCATCTGTGAAATTCTGGAACTTGTTCCGCTTTTTGGGATTTTTCCTTTATTTTTTTGCTTCAAACAGAAGCCAATATTTGCATATGTTCTCTCAATTCCCGAAGTTTTTTGAGGAAAAAACCACTCCCTGCCCCACATGGGCCCAGACAATGAAACCACCAAGCAAGACAACTCACTGCATGACACGGAAATGCTGTTAATGCTAAACCAGGCTCAGAATTCAAAGCGTGCCTCTAATTAATCACCAGTTACCCGGCGTCGTTGGGTGGCATCTTCCATCTTGTTTCCCACACAATGGGCTTCCTCCCCTTTTGTAGTCACACACGTTCCTCTTCCTCCTGGGCTTGGTGACTTCCAGCCTCCTCACCCACTCTCCTGCCATCCCACCCTCCCATCCATCCACCCCGTTGAAATATTAACCCGGGGTGGTGAATGGCTTTGCTGACTGATACATAAACAAGTGTCGTGTAGCTACCGGTCTGCCACAGCATCAGCCCTGTTTACATGTGAATGTTATCCCCCCTCAGAGGTTGCTGGGACAGCAGGGAAATGGACAGACAGAACTGCCAGGGAAGAGGAGCAAAATTAAGAACAGGAGCAAAATTAAGAACAGGAGCTGAAGCAAAGCTGAGGGGAGGAAATGGCCACGGGTAGCACTTCCAGCAGCCCACCCTGCTGCTGCACTTACTGCCCAGTCATTTTTGCTGGATGAACCATCATTATTGGCTCCTCTCCCCACGCTGCCTACAAACTACTGCCCCCCCACCAGCTGTGCTCCCTTGAGTGCATCAGGTAGGGGTTATTATACTCTGGTATTTGTTCTACTCACAACTGCTGCTGCTGGGCTCTGGTGCAGGTCTTTTACAGAAAGGACAGTAAAAGCTGCTCTGTTGGACTAGTTTGCTCTTTGGGTTTGTGCAGTGCACATACCAAGAGAATAAATCCTCTGCCTCCTTCAGACATAAGACCCAGCCCTTGTGCTGCTCATAGGTTGGACTCTTTAGCAAATTTAATCATAGGGCTCAGCCTCCTTTGGGGTCTGATTAGGAAGTGGCACCCAGGCTGGTCACGGCAGAGGTGAATCTATGAGTTTGTCTGTGATCCAAACCTGCCTAGAGCTTTACTTTGGATCCTGACCCCTGGCTGGCAGCAGGGACAGCCAGCTTGCTCCAAAGCCTTGTGCTTCCCATGTGCAGCCTTGCAGACTTGAGCACAGGCGGGCACAGACCTTCTCATAAGCACAAGCGCTTTCTTAACCCAGCACTGAGGGAAACAGCAGCCTGGCAGGGAAGCAGTCCTGCTACCTGTGATTTTTCACACCTTCACAACCTACACCAGCTCCCACACTCTCCTCTACTTTCCAGCCACTCTTTGTGGGATAAAACACAGAATGTGATAAAACATCTGATGATGCAGGTGGCACCATCTGCTCCCTCACCAGCTGCTGCTACCACTTAACCATGTTTCTCTATGAAATATTAGAAAACCAAGGTGACCACATAAGAAGCAGCTTTCAGGATGGTCCCAGCACAGGAGAGAGCACTTGTCTTGTTAGCAAGTCCTGAACCTACAGCCACCAATTGTCATTTCTTTCCTATAAGCCAAGTGAGGTTCTGATGTGATATAAAGCTTGACACCAGTGGAATCTAATCAGTTCCCAGAGTGTCCAGCGTGTCTCTACCCACAGATTTATTACAGAGCTGAAGACCAGGTCTCCAGTATAAATCATGGGACTGCAATGCACAGGCTGGAGTGACCACACTGAGGAGCACTTCAGCTTCTGTTCCATGTGTACCCCGAGGAGAGAGAACAGGTCTATTCTCCGTGCAGGATCTGTCAGATTGGTGCGTGGTGTCTGGGCACACAGCCTGCCCAGAGTAATGCGCTCACCAGCCAGCTCTGCTCCCTCTGCAGCCACCAGCTAAACCTAGGAGAGTGCATGCAGAAGTGCCTGCAGTGCTTTGGTTTTGCAGACCACAGCTGTGATTATGTTCCTGGAGAAGAGGATCCAACCCCATTCTCTAAACTGTGCTCTTTTCCCATCTTCCCTGTCTGTATCCAGGGAGTTGCTCAGAGTAACCCATGTAGCACCTAAGGGGAAGTGCCAACACAGCCCATGGTCCCCTTCAGAGTGTTAAGACACCTTTTTATTTTATTCAGGGTCACATCCAGCTGAAGTGTATCCTTTACTCTTGTACGAGAAATAGCTCCAACCAATCCACATCAGAAAGCATCCTTAGGTGTTGCAGTGACAGTTCTACATTAAGCTCTCGGTGATGTTGTCCTTCTGCAGAAACACGTGTGAAGCAAGTGAGTCATGCTTTACTCATCACCTGAATTTGTCATTCCTGTGGAGTCCAGTTGGAGTCAGATTCTACTGCTAAAGACCAAGAAATTGAAAACTGAAAGAAAGTAGCAAAAAGCTGCTAAAATGAGCAGCAAACCAAAGTCTTAAAATTTAGGGGTCCAGCAACATAACTGCACAGTTTCTAAGCATAAAAAAAAAACATGGTGGTACTATGGTATCCAAGGTACCCTCAAGTGCAGAAACTGAAATGGGTCTTGGGCTTCTCCTGCTGCCTGTATATCCAGGATATTTCATATAAAGGCAGGAAGGGTTGAAATAGTGATCAATCATTATTCACATAAGACACTGATGCTATCATGTATCATTTGGTGGTTATTTCAAATATGTCTGGTCTTAAGGGCTGATACAATAATTTCTCAATAGAACAGCAGTGTCTGGACCCTGACAGCCCATCAGGACAGCATGTGCTTTCCTCTATTAAAAGTAAGGAAGTTGGTGTGTAGCTTCTCCTCCTTATTTGTAATTTTCCTTTCCTTTCAAACAGCCTGGCTTTGATCCCACCTCTGCCAGCATCTCCTTTTTGCTGACTCCTCTCCAGGTGTGCTGGAAAGGGAGGCTGAACTGCAAAGAGCCCTCGCAGTTAAGTTTGAGCAAAATTGTCAACAAGATTTCAACCAGACAAGCATCTACCAAACCCAAACTACACTCTGTTAATGCAGCTCACTCAAAATCAGAATAGAAATGTGTCTTTGAGTCTATCAGAGTAAAGCTGGTTTATGACAATTTACAGAGCCTTGCAACTTTTGATTATTGGTTATAAACACCAGTGCTTCAAAGTCTGCTGTAAGAGGACACAAACCACTCAAACCCATTACATCTCACCAGTGCTCCTTCCACAACTGTGTCAAGCAGAAGCTGCTTGTAGAATATAAAGTTAGCAATCCATCCAGACTCCAGCTCAGGAAGTCCTCCCTGAGCCAGAAAGGATCATTTTGTTTAATGGACATGGCTGGCTATTTCTCCCGTGCATTTGTCTAATTGCATTTGGAAGCTTCCTAAGTGGCCACTGTGGTTACAGAGCTGAGCTGGGATGAGCTCCACCAGCCCCAGCTCAGTCCTTGTAGGGAAGCAGCACCCCACACATCATCCCCCCAACATTCAGGGGCTGGGGACATGGCTGGAACCTGCAGATCACCTACTGCAGGTTAAGAGGGTGCCAGAACTGCCAGGTCTAGCACAGGAATTGCTTTGCAAGAGCAGTGTGGTGCCTGGAAAAAGCATTCCGCTCGCTGGGATTGGAAGCACAGCTCCCCAACAGTTAATCCTGCCCTCCTCACCAACTCTGCAATTCAGGGCGAGGATAGATCAATGGACAGCGTGTTTTATCTTCCCTTTAACAAACAGCCCAACCAAAGGTAGAAGATCAGTTACATCCCTAGGCTACAAAAAATTGCCTTCGTTTTAAAACAAAGGCACAAAATTGAGTCACTGCTGAATTTTTATGTTCAAAGGCTTTTCTTTGAGAGGTAAAGGTTAACTAGATGAAAGTGCATAACCAGACAAATGCCTTTCCTTCTCTCCTCACTGCCAGGCTCTCCCCTGGCAGAGTGACTAACAGGAGCTCTGCCTGGCTGGATACCACTAGTCCCACTTTTAGGGAGACAGCTTGAAATGGTAGTTTTTAAAAAGTCCTATTCCACTCAAACAGGGGGCAGAGGATGTAGCAGAGTCCATGTGCTCAGGGAGATGAAGGTCTCAGCCCACACTTTGGTAGTGTCAAAAGGCCCCAGCTCTGAGCACAGAGCAGAGCACTGGGACAAGCACAGGGCTGAGCTGCTGCAGCCACAAACCTCCATCCTGCTCCTCCAGCACCAGGCCAGGCTCCAAGCCCCACCACACCAGCCACCCTTGCCCAGGAGCAGTGTTCCAGCCCCCTTGATTTCTCAGGCAGGGGCTTATTGTTCCCCAGTATCCAGCTGAGCCCCTCCAGAGCAGGGCTGATGAGGAGGCACCAAACACCCCACAGGCAGAGCCCTCCAAGATGAGATAAGAAAAATCTTGTCTGCCTGGTTAAAGTGTCTTCCTGCAGACCAGCATGACCCCAGGGCTCAGTCACATTTGAAAGATGTGCCTTTGGCATCAAAATACCTTTAGGGTCTACCTAACAACCATTTTCTGTGAGGAAGGAGACTCATTCCACAGGGGTGCTAATCACCTCCCCAGGAGGGGAGCAGAGGCTGGATAGCACCTGGATTTACCACCTTTTGCAAACAGCTGCCAAATTCATCACTCAGGAGTTTGCTTGTGATGTATTACTCAAAAATATCTAGAAAATACATTATAGATGCAGGGTCTTTTCTTTGCCAGTTCATTTTAATGTTATTGATTATTCTTTAAATCACTTATTTTGATTTTGCTCTGAAGCATTTAGTCTTTGGGCAAAGGTACCAAAAGCAGCTTCTCAATTCATGGCTGCAATTTTTGCTTCAGCAATTCATAGTCTGAACAACCCCTGCCTTTTGTCTACACCAGTAAAAGCAATTTTTACATGCAAAAATTCCAGGAAATTTGAACTGCTTTTAGAAATTGTCCCTTACATTAATTAATCCTCCCCTCCAAACTTTTTGGTGTTTGATTGTGAATTCACCTTATGTGTAAAGATGATGGAGGAACCTTGTCAACAATGAGCTTTCCTTCTCTTTTGAAACATTAGCAAGTTATTTAATGGCTTATTGCATTTTCCCTTTTATTCACTAGAACACTATTGAATTTTCTAATGCTAGCACCCAAGCACTTAGAGCTGCACACGGAAGAGCCCATGCCCTAACCACGACCCATTTCTCCTCCTAGAGGACAGCTTTGGCAGGTTACCTTAAAGTAACAAGATGCTTTCATCAAAGGGCCTGGTGACAAAGCAAATTAGTACCTCTGAAAGGCTAGGCCATAACAAATACTTATGAAAGCCAGCAAAAAGTTGATCTACAATGCAGCCAGGTCGTGCAGTTGCCCATTTCAGGACTGCAGAAGTGACTAGTTTTAAATGAACTATCCCTCTCTTCACACGTTCCTGGCTCTTCCAATCTTTGAGGTATTTGCAGTCTTTTTCTGGCTGTCCTAAGAGTTTTAGCTCCACAAAGGCCGAAGGAAAAAAAGTTTTAAGCTTAAAAGCATTTTTAGTTCACACTCAAAGAACAAGATCTGTGTTCCAAGGGCCTCTGCATTTGCTTCCCATGCTGGAGAAGGCAGGTATCCTCCTGCTGTGGTACTGCAAGGGTAGTCTAGAGCATCTTTTCTCTGCACTGAAGTTTCCCTGAAACCATTTGGAGATCTGTGCCCCAAAACCCAGCACTGAAAACACCACCTTGACCAGACCACCACCCTTGGGGTGCCCAAGTCACACCAACAGCTCTGGAGGCTCTGGCATTGCCAGAAGCCTCTCTCAGCTGCTTTGTTTTGTCTGAAGCTCCTTCCCTTCCCCTCGCAGCAGGATGCTCAGTGATCAGCCTGTGCAAAGCTGTGGTTTGCTGACGGCTGCACTGGGAATTTCCTCGGTTGAAGCTTTGGGCAGCTCTTTGCAGAAGTTAACAACACGTGGCTGCTCCACCAGCCAGCAGCCTCCTCCAATGCCTTCCTCAGAGCATCTCTCCCCCATCCCTGTCTTCTGGATCTCAAGTCTCAAGGTGAGTTGCCTGAACAAACTCTGGGCTTCTTGCTCCTGCTTGCCACAGTCACAGCACACACCAAGCAGTGCTGCACCTCCCTGTGCATACCAGCTTCCCCTGCACAGGGATGCCCATAGCGAGCAACACCAGTGCAGGAGGTTTTCCAGCCATGGCAAGGGAAGGGAACTGGCCATGGGGGTCTGAGCAGAGGGATCAGGGTCCAACCCCCGTGCTTTCCAGCTGTAGCTCTTTGAGTACCAGGCTAATAAGTAATTCCAGGAATGCTCCCTTCAAGAAATGCACCCTGTCCTTGTTCTCTGCATCGAGTGATGCTCGCAGGGGGAAGTGGGCTTCATTCCTGGGAGTGCCTTTCCCCTACAGTTTTTGCCGTGTCAAGCTGAGCTGGCATCACCTAACCCAAGCAGGTAACGCCGCTGCACACCATGTACCATGACACACGCCTCAGAATGGTCTCTGCTAGACCGAGCCTTGATGATCCCTGCTGTGATATCCCCTCCTAGCATCCTCTCCTGACTGAGCACAAAGCTTCATGGCTCATCTGTTTTGACTGGGGAGTCAAACTGCAAGGCCAGCACTGACGCAACAGTCCCGCCATTGTCCAGACACCCGCGCTCTCTTCCCCCTCTCCCCAAATAGCACCTCCTTCCCACTCCCCTGCCCACACAGGGCCTCTGGCCTTGTTGTTCTTTACATGTGCACCCCGAGCATCTCCGTCCTGCCTGTTCAATGATTAACTCCCAGAGCTGCAGTTGTTAGAGCTGGGAGTTACCCCTGTCCTGTAGCAAATAACCAGGAGGCGAGGAAAATGCTTTTAGGCATCAGCTTAAGAGAAATGCTCGTCTCTCAAGACTGGATAAAATGCTGTCAATTTAAAAACAAAAGGCCAGTGGATACTGCCCTAAGATTAAAAAGGTCCAGGAATCAAACTGAGCTCTGGAAAAAAAGTCCTGTTATGGTCTTTTGAAACTCCAGTTTGTGGGGCTAACACCACCTACACTGAGCATCATACCTTTGGAACATGCCCTCATAGTCTGAAAATCCCATGAAAATCAATACCCAGCACAGGGAAGCTAAGTGGCAATTTCTACTGGTGTTGCTTAGCCAAATTTCTGGCAAGGGCAGGCTCTTGCCACTGCCAAGTGTATTGCACTGCCAGCAGAATTTATTCATAGTGATGGGGCTGAAGGGGGGCTTGAGCACCCCTCCAGCATCCCTGTGCCATGGGGTCTGCTGCAAGGAGCCCTGCGGCTCCCCAGCATTAACCTCAGCCCAGGGGCCTCAGACAGCTTCTCCCAGGTACAGATCATCCCCTGACATTTCATGTCCTCTCCCCAACCCCAGGATTTTGTTCCAGACCTGGGAAATAGTGAAAAGCAATCAAACAAACATTTCAGAGTCAGAAAAGGTGTCTGCAGTGGATGTAAATTTGCAGAGTTGCTGGATCTCTTGCTTCATAAGAACCAGCTCACCCATCTTAAGCTGATTCACTCTCCCACTCCTATCCCTGATAATCTAGAGCTTTTGCCTCTCCAAGCCTCCAGAGAAAAGAGTTAGACAAGACTTCAGATTTGTCCCTAGAGATAAGCTCCAGGAACGTTTTTTAATCCCTAGAGCACTTTGCAAAACAGCGTGAGTGTTGTACTGCTATTGCTTTAGAGGCACCGGAATGAAAGGGTGAGGAGGTTTGAGTACTTGGGAAAGTTTAAACATTATTTCAATCTCATGCATGGGGTATTAAGCCACTTCTGGTGAAGTCAGTGCTCTCACAGAGTACAGCCACAGCCCAGGAACACTTGCAGTCCTAGGGCAGAACAGCTTCTTCAGCCGGGGCTCTGCTGCAGTGAGCTCAGCATCCCTTCTGCTGGGGGTAAGTGAACCTGTTATCTACTACAGGCTGTTTCTGGAGATACCACCAACCCCTCTCCACAGCACCATGCAGCGGGGACGCACTTCTACCAGCCCATAGAGCGTCCCTGGCTTCTGTGCAAGAGGCCAAAAGCAGACCTGAGTGATGGGGAAGAACGACCCCCTCCCCAGTAAAAATCTTTGCCATGTGCTCATCTCCTGTGTACCCCAGTGCCTGCCTCCCTACAGCAGCTGCCCTGGGAAGCCTCCCAGCAGTGGGACAGTGCAGGCACTGCACTCCATTGGCATGCTTGTGCACAGGGCACTGCTCCAATCATGGGTCAATGGGAGCTGCAGGGATCCTCTGCCTCTGGCAAAACATGCTCAGGCTAAAAGCAACTTCAAAAAACACATGTTTAACCTGAACTCTTATCTTTTATCCCTTTAAATATCCAAGCGGCCACTTTTGCAAGCCTGAAGCCTGGACTCCAGCTACATTTATTTCCCTCTTTCATCCCAGCTGCAGCTCCTCAGAATTTATCTCTATGGTTAACTTCCCCTTTCATAATATTAGCACAGTTGAAGCACTTGCTTTCCTGTTGCAGGCAGTGATTATATAGCAAATTAACCACAAGCTGTTCAGTCCAAGTCCAGCAGTTGGAAAGATGCTCCTCTGAGTAATGGTTTGTGTAGTTGATGCTTTCATCTGTAATTTGCATTTGTAATAAATGCAGGGATAAAAAATGGGGACGATATTTTAAAGAATAGCCTGGTGTGGCAGGGGCAGGCAGGCGAGCTGATGGGGAGGGAGAGCCCTCAGGGGTTTGAGGGCTGCATCCCAGGGCACCACATTCTCCTGCACAGGCAGGGCAAACACACACACACACACACACACACACACACACGCTTCTCCTATGCAGATCATGGGCTGCCTGCCCAGATGGGTTTCACACAAGGAGAAGGGGCACGAGAAATTACAGCAGCAGTCCTTGCATTGCTTGCACTAACAGTGGCACCCCAGCAGTTTCCAGCACCAGGTTTTTTGCACACCCCCAGTGATGCAGGGACTGGGAGCTCAGCTGATGTCTTGCTTGCCCTGTGGCCTCCCTGCTCATGATGGGGGCACAACATCCCGTCTGCAGACCCATGCAGGCTGTGTCCATCCTGCTGAGTAGCAGGGGAACACTTGAGCCAGCTTTGCCAAGCTCCAGCCTGTGGGAAGGGGATCACTTCAAGGGTATGAACCTTGGCTGGGACAAGCTGACCCCACCAAGGAACAAAACCCCCAAACTGCAGGTCAGTCTCTGCACTGCCTTGACCAGGCGGCCCAGCAGAGCTGCCACCTCACCATACACCCAGGGACACTCAAGCACAGTGGCATTTAACCAGAGGCCAAGCTGAGCATAAAGGCAAAACTCGGTGGGCAAGTGGTGATGCCTGGAAACGGGAATGCTGCACCAGTGTCCCGGCAAAGGGACAGCACTGGAAGGAGGAGAGAATCTCCAGAGCGCCTTTCTGACCTACCAAGATGCCACATCACTTGTGAGGCCCTGGAAAGGCATTTGGAGGAGGAAAGCTCTTCTGTGACAGCACTGATCCTGTCTTTGCCTCTCACCTGCCTCCTCAGTTACTGTTTATCATTCCTTTGATCACAATTTCTCAAGTGTAAACCAGGTCACAGTTCCTGTCCAGCCCTGAAAGCTCACCAGGACACGAATAAACACCTGTGCTAGTGATTCCTGCCATCACAACAGCCACACAGCCGTAGGCAGCCCCATCCCCTGCATCCCTCCCTCCCTTCCAGAGCTTTAGAGAGCATCTGCCCTCTCCCAGGTTACCCCAAAAATGGGGCTCAGCCTGCACATGCTGGCTTGGTGTTCCCTGTCTGTATTTACCACTCCCCACAGAGCACAGCCAGTGCCTGAGCACCTGCCCCAGGGGACTGTGCTCTGCCAGGGGGTCCCTGTGAGGTGACAGCAGTCACAGCATCACACTGATGCCTCCTGGGAGATGCTCCTGTTTACCTCACCGCTAAACCCCAGGTTTTGGGACACAGACCCACAGCCCCTGGAGACTGAGGGAGAGCAGCAGACAGCAGATTACATCCTCCTCCCCACGGACAGCAGCAGGCAGGCAGCCACAAGCAGTTTCCCATCCCCGGGCCGCAGGTGTGCTCAGCCCACGCAGGTGAACGCACGCAGCCCTGGGGCTGATGCAGGAGACTGTTCCCACTGCTCAGGACCTGCCACTCCTGCTCATTTGCTGAGGTGGCCCAAGGGAAGCATCTCTGCTTCCTAGAGAGGACACCAGAGCGAAGGCAAGGTGGCTGCCTGTGACTTGTTCCACAAAAACCCCTCTATGTTTAATTAAATGAGGACAGACCAGAAGAGCCACTTTCTTAATAAGATTTGGTAATATAATTATTTGCTACAATTAGGAACCAACTGAAAAACTCCTTGCTAACACTTTGGAGGAGCCCAGCATTTTAAAGTTGACTTTTCTGATGTCAGGGACCAGCGTTATCTTTGCTTCTGTGCAGCAGTGAGCACATTTTTCAGCACTGTACTGTAGTTATTACCTAAAAATCTCACACACATGCTGTGGAGCTACTGAAAAAATATACCAGCCTTCCTAGATAGGCAACCCCCGACCACACCGCACAGGACTTGAGCCTCCCTTGTAAAACAAAATTCTCTTCTTACAGTGATGCTGACATTCAGCCAGTGCTGGCACTTGCTCTGCCCTCTCCCCACACCCAGCTGCAACAGGGCAGTTTGCAGTGCTGAAACAGCTCATCCTTCTGACCCCCTCCATGGCCAAACACACTAATCCCCAGCTTCAAAGATTCCTACAGCTTCTAAGACTTTCATCTGAGTTGATATGAACTGAGTTGGGGCTAGCAGAGCCCTCCAGCTGCAGGAAATCAAGAGCAAAGCAGGTATTTGTGGGCAGGCAGGAGCCATGGCCTCCTGCACTGGGAAACAGGGGCTGTTCATTTCTTCAGCTCTCCACCAAGCTATCACAGATAACGCTCCTTCCTCCTGCTCTGCAGCTTTGTGAGGCCTTGTGCTGGGCAGCTCCAGCTTTGCCTGTGGCCTCAATAAGTCAGAGGGCACTAACTAGAAAGGAGGTACCTGTGCAGAGGGACAGGAGGGACATGGGAAGGGGACTGTCCTAAGATGCCTCTGGGGGCACCCCTGAAAGAATAAAAGTAAGAGATGGATGAACAGCATATGCACAGGAGGGAAGTTACACACATTGCACAGAGGGGAGAGGGGGAAAAAGAAGATTGAATCTTCCTGGAGACCAGTGAGATTCTATAAACATAATCAAAATGTAATAGAAACTTTTTGGAAATGCTGTTAGAAGGATAAAGCATCAATCTTCATGGAACTCCACTCAACAGGCTTTCTCCAGCTAATCAATCACGGTCAAGACATGGGCCGTCCCATCTGTCTGTGCAAGGGACCAGGAGGAGATTGCTAAGTGCCTGGGCTGGAGCTACCAGCTCAGTACCAGGCAATTCATCACGCAGGAAGGGAGGGGGGGAGAAGGGAGAGAAGGAAAATAATGTATAACACTAATAAAGTTCCCCCCCCCCTCCATTCTCAACCAATTTTTAGTAAAGGAGCCCAATCCGGAGGGGTTGTCGGTGGGGAGGTGGGAAGGGGGAGATGCACTGGGGAGGACTTTGGGTACGAGATGCACTCCAGTAAACAGAGACAAAGCCATCATCTGCACAGCAGCCGCTGGCACAGCCCACGCTGCCACCCTGGCTGTTGGCAGCTGCACAGGAGCCACTCTGCACCCGGCAGGGCTGGTGTCCCCTGCCCCTGGAGCTGGGGAGGACACCACAGGGACAGCGGGGCTGGGGACACGCAGAGGAGAGCCCAGGGCAGCCTCACCAGCTGGTGCTGGGAGAAGACACCAAGCCTCTGCATGCAGACAGCATATATTTTTCCCTAAATACTGCCATAGTGTTGGTGAGGGGACCTTAAAGTGGAGTAAAGAGGAGCTGAAGGACTTGCAGCCTGTCCCACCTGCAGCAGAGGGGTTTTCATGTCATATCAACATGTACATGCACAGGGTGGGGACCGGCACTGCCCACAGGGAGTCCTGCACTTCGCTCAGATCCTCACTGGCTTTGAGCTGTTGTCCCAGTCCTCCCTGTGCACCGATCCCTTCCTTCCCCAGCTGCTCAGCAGTCTCCCTGGTGCTCAACCACCCTGTCCAGAGGACACTGGCAGCCAGGAGGATGTGCCTGGCACCAAGGGCCCCAGTCCACATGTGCATGAACAGGTACCAGCTCCCCTGCTACACACACCCTGCAATGATGCAATGCAACACCACTCCCTTCCTACCCACCCTCCTCCTTTTAAACCTTGAGGGTTTCTCCCTTCCACTGGATTTTTGGAGACAAAAAGCCTCTGGCAGCATAGTTTGCCAGAGCTGGTGATTTTGTGTACCACTAAAAGATCCATATACAACCCAGGTTCGAAATATTCTGTGCTACTCTTCTCATCAGACCTCAAAGAACTTGACAAAAGTCCCCTCACATTTACAAACAAGTAGAAAACTGCCACAGGCTTTCCTTCAAGGACTCCTTTGACTTCACTGCAGACTCAAGCCCAACTCTGCCATTTCCAGCCCTTACTCTAACAACCTGGCTTGCCCTGGCATGCATCTAAACAGAGTACGGAGTTCTGTATAAAGCACCTTTTCTTCCTCCTTTTTATTGCACAGATATTCTTCCCACTAGAGTTTTGACCAACTTTTATAGAAATTCTTCCATGTTCAGCACCAGGTGAGTGGGGAACCAGCAAAATATGCTCCCATCAACTTCTTAGAATAAAAGGCCATTTGAAATAGAAAACCAATAGAAATTTATGCCCTAAACATTTTTTTCTTGCTCTAAATTTAATCAAGTGAATTGCCTGGGCTCTACAGGTGAAATTCAAAGAGTGACAATAAGTAGGTGAGAGATTTATTTTCTCAGAATATTTATCCTTCCAGAGCTATGATGACCCCACACCTTCCAGTAAATATCAAAATTCTTCCTTTCCTTCATGGATAAAAATAGACACCACATAAACATGGAGCAACACAGCATTTTAGCCTGTACTGTAAGTGTAAATATAGTAACAAATTAAGTAGAACCATCTAGTAAATAATGTTGACATCCCTGAAAATGAAGTTGCTTCATGTTTAACTCTTACAGGCTGCTCTGTGACCAGTGACAGGTCACAGTTTAGTTTAACCATTATAATGGATTTCCTTCTGGTGTCAGTCCCATCAGGTGACACTATTTGTCCTCTTCTGTCAAAGTTCACTTCACCTCCTCTCAGCCCCTTACAATAAACATGCCAAAATTTTCCTGGGGTTCACTACCATGAGAAGACAGTACAAAACTCTGCTCAGGCTACAGACATGGCAACAGAGAAATTATAAACAGCTCAAAAACTTGAAGTTGCTTGAAACTTACCAATCTATCAGTTATTAGGAACTTAAAGCACTAACACATGGTTTGTAGCCAACTCACCTACTATTAGGGGTGCTTTTAAGCACAGATAGCCACTTAATCCTTATGTCCTGAGGTGCTTGTAACCACAGGTAGGAATTTATTAACCCTGTACTGCCAGAGTCTGAACATAAGGCACAGCTCAAGCAAAAACCAAGCTAGGGAGGCCACCAGCCCACAAAAGAGGGCCACTGTTCTTTACTGAATCCAGGTCACATTCCCCCCCAGCTCTCAGAATGAAATTTTAGAAGAGCTGCCACCATCAGGTGCTGCATAAGCACAAGGCAGGGATCATTGCTTGAGCCAGACCTCTCAGAGGGCACACGAGCCTGGAGACTTCCTTCCCTGACTCCAAATGCCAGGCACAAGTCTCTGGGAAAGCAAACAGCTACCATGGCCACAGCTGTGCTCAGATGTCCTCCCCCTTTTCCTTTTTCCTCCTTCCAGATAACAAGAGAAGGCACCTCATGCCAGAGGGGACACCCAGCCCTCACACCCTTCAGAGTGCAGCATCCCCCAAACACCGTACTTCTCCTGAAGATCTGTCCTCCCTTCAGCTGCTCCCCAAGGCAAGCCAGCTCCTCTTCCTCCACTAACTCCTTTATGTGCCATCCCTATCCTTTGTTCACCTGGAAGGGGCTGCAAATCTCCTGCCATCCTGGGAGAACTGGGAGCAGCTGCTGTGGGGTGTGGGGGTGTCTGCAGGAGCTCTCCCCACCCCAGGTGAGCACAGTTCCAGCCTGACATGGCCAGTTTAGGTGGCAGCGTCAGGAGCAGGTTTCCTGCACAAAAACCTCTTCTTTAGTCGATTTGCCCTTATTCTCAAACCATAACCTCTCTCCCTAATTACCATGAATGTAAATGACCTCTGGTGTAAGGTTTATTATAACGATAATTGAGCTGTAGATTTTTAATAATAACCTCCTGGATTTTCCACTTGGTTTCCTGATTTGCTTTATATTTCCAGGAATGCATCTAAGGGTCTGAGACTTCACCAGGCTGTTTATATCAAGTCTGACCGTGACCTTCACTGGTTCTTCAGGCCAGGGTGTTTTATATTGTTGGATGCATCCAAGCTTTTGGGTTTTCAAGGGGTCCTAGGGATTTTGGCTGTGTGACACAGCTTCCACATGCTTGCTGTGGAATGGGGATAGCTGAATCCCGTTGTCAAGCACAGGCATTTTACTTTCCATCTCAACGTCGGCAGCTAAAGTGCAGATCCCATCCCGGTGGAAGGAGGGAATGCATCCAAACAGTGACATGGAAAGAGCTCAGTGTTGAGAAGCAGGCATCTTCTCGTCTCAAAGAAAGCTGGGAGAAGAAAATATATTGTGCAAACTGCTGGAAAAACTTAAGTACTCAAAGCAGTGGAGAGAGAGTGGATCTCCAGGCAGAGGACTTGGCTCCAGAAGGAAGCTTTCAAGGCAAGAGGGGGAGATCCACTGTTCAGCCCAGTCCAAGCCATACCCATGCAGAGACATGAAGCTGAAGACTTGTCCTGTTTTTTCAAGAACATAAACAGCAAACAAAATCCCATCTTGTTTAAAGATTATTCAGTTTCAATGGCAGGTTGTGTTTTTACATTATTGCTAATAAAGCACACCGATAATTAATAAATGTTAACTGGTCCCCAGGGCTTTCCTTTTTTCACATGTTTATTTTTGTGTTACAAATGACATCCATTTTCCACAACTCACTAAACTGGTGGATGAGGAAAAGAATCCGAAAGAAGAGCCATAATCCTCAAGGGGAAGAGCAAGCTGTTGTTCCAATCAAGATGTATCCTGACAAGTCAAGTTGTTGAAACCCATTAATTAGCACTTTTGGAAACAGTTGCAAAGTTAATTATTCTTCTCTGAGATGAAAGAAAGCTAATTTCTGGCATTTGCTTTGACAGTGACATGCGCTAACATTTTTAGAGCTGACATCCCTCAAGATAAATGACGCTCTGAAGCGTGCGTGCAAACATTTTGACTGGGAGCTACTGTGGCGAGCTGACGGCACTGGCACCTCTTACTGCAAATATTTTGCATCTGTTGGGATTGTGATCAAAGTTTGGAGGCTGAGAGGAGGGTGGGAAAACTTTTTCAACTTTGAGGAGGGTGTGGGTGACTGGCTTTGGACGGGAGGCAGTACCATTGTGCAGGCAACACAATCTATTCTATCTAGATAACTCCAATAGGGAATGTAAACTTTTCTAGCTAACTGTGCTGACAAACAGAAATCCATTTTTATACCATTGGAATTTTTCTGCTGAAGGATCATCTCTTCATGGGTTGGTAGGAGCAGATGAAACAGAAGATATCCAAAATGAAGCTCTCTCTTGGTACGATCAGGTGTCAGTATCAGCTCATGCGTGTTTGAAAAGGCAAGATTTGAGATGTGGAAACTCAGTAAAACTCTTCTGCCAAACACCAGTGTCCTCACTGGGAAGAACATCCGTGTGGTTTAGGATTTAGTCCCAAAAGACCTTTTGCAATTTTGGAAGCTGCCTTGATCACGTCATGCATATACAAGGGCAGTGAGGGGAAGGGTTTATCTGTAAATATAAGTTATTTAAGCCTCCTCTAAAGAATGGATCCAGGATTGCACCACTCCAATAAAATTCAAGTATGTGCTTGAAACCTTGCCATCCTCTTGCAATTTTTAGGGTGTTACAGATCCTCCTTTTTTCACTTCAGGCCTTTGCATCACTGTCATGACTCCATGATGGATCCAGGTTGAATTCTAGGACTCTGGTTTATCAGATTCAGTTTCAGTCCTCATCTCTGGAAGTCTGAAGGGTCAGTGTCAGATGAGTGAGGACAATGTCTAAAATGCAGGGACTGTTTTACACAGACGCTGCATTGCCAGGAGAACACACTAAAGCAGAGCTGCTCCTTGGAGAATCCCAGGCTGACAAGCAGGACAGCTGAATATCTGATCTGAGAAGGTCAAAATCTTGCTGGTGGGTTCCAGAAGACCCTGCTCCTCTGAGCCATTCCTGGTTTGGGGGTACCCTGGGCTGGGCTGGCAGGAGAGGATGATCTCTGCTCCATCCCCTCCACTGCGCTCAGCTCAAAGCACTTCAGAGCAATCTTCCTCTAGCAGACAACCCTTAATAAATTATCAGCCCAGTGTATCATCTGGGGGCCAAACCACCACTCTAGCAACCTGTAGCTCCTTTGATAAGATTCTTCAGAAATAATAAGTGCAGGCAGGTACATGAAGAGAGGAAACTGGTGGTAGAAAAAGTATTTCATTTGCTTTTCAATCAGCATGTGGGGGAAAAAAATTGAGCTCGGAAGGTGATCTAAAGGACTCCTTTGTTGTTATGCAATTCACACACAGCAGGGCAATCAAGAATGTGGAAACACCGGGTTCAGAGGGCTCGATCCAACATGGGAGGCAAACGCTACCTTTTCCTTCAGGGAGCCAAAAAAATGACGTGTGCTAGCATGCGAGTCCTCGCAGACAGGCTCGCCAGGCCGAGGCTGCTCAGTAAGGACAAGACGGGGGAAAATGGAAAATAAATAAATTAAATGAAAAGATTGCTCGGGAGCAGCTCTCTGCGTTGTGAGGAGCAGGGAGGTGGCAGTCCTGAGCTGAGGCTCATCCTCCGGCACATCCCTGTGCTGCTCTTTGCATATTCCTCCATCGTACAGAACATTTATTGCTGCACAAATTGCAGGGATTATTTTCTCTTAACTGCTAATGGATTTAGAGACTGTAACTGGGGGTAGTGCTTGGTAATTTAGTGCCCAAGGAGAAGGTACCTGTATGGGAGATGAACTTTTTTCTGTGGGCACACAGAGTTATAGCAGGAATAGAGATAAAACGGGAGATCACTCACCAGTTCCCCACTTTTCTGTGCTATGGAATGTTTAAGAGCTTTGGAGCATTTTTCAGTCAATGCAAAAAATAAAAGATTTTTTCATTTATCACTAAATCAACCATATTCCATCTCCTTTTGCAACATTTGTGATCATACCAGGGTTCACTTAACAGCTGTAGGAGAAAAAATTTCACTCTATAAAAAAATCAGAGATTAAAACCATTTGCTAATTATGGCTGGTGCTGTGCTGAGTTATGCCTTGAAATTATAACTTTTAAACCCCCTGTCTGCTAATTTGCCCCATTTATTTAAATGTGATTTCAATCAGGATATTTATCAGCCTTGCATTAGGGCATTAGCGGTTGATTTATTTAGCAATGCATATATTTATTTACATTTTAGCTTCCAAGTGAATCATTCTTCTGACTTTGCTGTCAAAGGTTAAACAGTTTGATCCATCCTGGGGCAGACACAAAACAAGGAATAAACAAGTAGAGGGAAAGTGCAGGCCATGAAAGGCAGGATTAACTCTGTGTTTGCACCCTTAGCAGGCAACACTCACTCTGTGTTGCAAAACCAGTCTGTACGGTAAGGCAATTTTTGTACCCCCAGATAAGCAAATTACGTATTGTAATTCTTGTGGCAGAGTGAGAAAAGAAAATACATGTGAAATTTGAGTGGCAAACCAAACGTAAGAGAAGGAAAGAGTGGTTGGAAACTCTTGGGAATGTGAAGTTGGGTCCAGAATACGGGAAGAAAATAAACCCACTTTCAGATATAGTGTGATTATTTATTTTCTCAGGCCTCTGAAGTCCATGTCCCAGGGTATGGGAGCATTCTTGGGATTTCTTCATGTGTTTTGGGCCGTGAGGAGCCGTGTTGGGCCAGCAGCAGCGAGTGCTGACAGGCAGCACGTGTTCGCCACCTCCGTCCCCGCCACGACGCAGCAGCACCTGAAAGCACCCGGCACGGAGATGCCTCCTGCTCACATGAGCACACTTCACCCCGCTGTTCAGCTCCGTGCTGTCCTCTCCCCAGGTGAGATGCAGCAGGGATTTTGTTTAAAAGATGACAGGCCCATTTAAGGATTCCCTGTCAAAGTGGGGCAGCTGGAGGGGGTTGAACAGCTGAGTGCGATGCGGGGAAGCAGCTCCACGGTGCCGTCAGCCCTCCCCTGCTCACTCAGGATCTTCCTCTCTCTTCAAATGACAGAGCAGGGAGAGGGCAGCTGACATCCAAGGACCACATGGACATAGAAGGACCATGTTCCCTTCGCTACCTCCGCCGTTCGGTGCTGTCCTGGGGAGCCTGATGTGTCTGCATGTTTGTGGTGGGGGATATCAGAGGGCAAAGGCGTGAGTCAAAGTGCTGAGGGTCAACTCTGCTGAACAGCTTGAAGCCAGCCCTCATGAATTTGAGGATCTTAGAGTTCTTTTCCAACCTTAACAATTCTGTGATAGCCCTACTGTCCCCAAATCTTAGCTTGGCGACAATCTGGCTCCTACAGATTTTGGCTGCAAACTAGTTCGGGAAGGTGGGCAGGTGCTCTCCATAAGAGAAGTGGGAATCAAACTGGAGCTGTGCAGGCAGGAATGGAGAATGAGACTCCTGAGCACTGCTGTATCATGATGATAATGGTTCCCTTTGGGAATACATCAAGGTCTATTTATCAATGCTTGCTGAGCACTTTGGGATCCTTGAACAAGATGCTCTGAGGCTTGTGATAAATGGCCTTCCTCACACTGGGATGTGATCTCAAACACGTTCCTGTTCTGAAGTTCTAGAAATAAACCTCAATATTTTGTTAATTTGGAATAGAGTTTTTCTTTATATATGCATATATTTCTCAATATTGTTGCAGTAATTAACTATTAGCTAACGTGTATATCTTTTTTCTCTCTAATTTATTTCTAATTGCCATAGATAAAGGATTGTACTCCTTATTAGTGCAGATGGTTACTTATTTCTACTTGTATAATTACAGTCATGTCCTGGCTTTGATCTGGATCCTGCTCTGTTGCATAAAAGGTAAAGAGGTGAAGCACAGAGAAACACAAGTCCCTGTCACTGATCTCCTGTGCGCAGAACTCAGTGCTTTGGAGTGATAGTTTCTCTGTTAAAATCACCTTATTGGGGTGTGTGTGACTGAGCAGAGCCTGTCCTTATTGCAGAATCACCTGCAGCGACCCGGAAGGGACCTTAAAGCTCATCTGGTTCTAATTCCTTGCCACGGACAAGGACACCTTCCACTAGCCCTGGCATGGTGACTGCAGCCCATCCTCTTTGGTTGTTGGGGATGTTGAAACCAGCCTATATGTGCCAAGAAAATGAGGATTCCTTGGGCCTTGCCCATCCAGGTGTTTATCAGCCCATCTGGGCAGGTACAAGGATCAAGTCTTGCCCAGAAGGGATTGCAAATTATTTTCTTAGGAAGGCTGTTTCAATCCCTTTAGGAGCCCAGTCACTTTTCCACACTGGGGCACGAGCCCAGCTGCAGGGATGAGCTCTAGATGCTGATGGGGGGCAGCCAGGCAGCTCCACTTCCTTCTCCCTCCCTCAGATCCACAGGGACGAGTGAGGGGGAGCGGCCACAACTGGCAGCCGATGAAAAAATTCCAAAGGAGCAAAATTACCCAAGGAATCTGGAGTGGCCACATGCATGATACTGGGCTGGGAACCTGACAGTAGCATCAACAGGGACTGATTTCATCAGACACAATGGATGCACTGAGGTGTAAATCAGGAATAACCTCACCAATGTGAAGGGGAAATCAGTACCGGCCAACACTGGAATTGATGTGCTGAGTGATGGACATCCCTCGCTTTCGGTCCTCACTTTAAGATCATTTTGCATTATATTGCAACTCCTTTCACAAGGGAAAAAAAGAAAAGGCCTCCCTGATTTTCTTGAAGGGACTCAGAGATAAAGACTGATCACATTACGCAGTAATTGGACCTTCATATCTATAATTGCATTGATTTCTCCTAAGTTTCAGGCATTGACTCTGGTGAGTGAGAGAGCATTGCAGCAGGGCACGGCTGCCAAGAATCCTCCTGCATTTGGGAGGTGTCAGGCTGGGAGGCTCACCACAGTTTGGTAACTGGCATTGCAAATTGCTTTATGAACAGTTTAATGCATTTAAGAGGGTAATAATTTCAGATCCTACCATACAATTTGTTGCAGTGGTGCAGAAGCATATCTAAAAACTTCCAGGGTGAAAGGAGGCAGGGAAAGGAGGGGAAAGAAGAAAGGAAAGCAGAGGGAGGGAGGCATTGCAAGGGGGTGGAAAACCTAATTGTTTTAATCATGCTTGATATTACACTGTGAAATTATAATTAACTTAAGAAGTCAGTCAAAACCAGTTAATACCTGTGGTGCAACGTGGCTGATTTGAAGTGCTTCGTGGAGGGGAGAGGAGCCGACGGTAGCAAAGCTGCTGGGCTTGACCCTTGCAAGCTGAAGCCGTGCAAGGGCCCCCAGGCAGCTCTGCAGAGGCTCTGCACAAGCAGGGACCAGCAAACACGGCACCAGCAAAGCTGGTATCGTGAGTGCTTAGGCCCTCCAACACTCCTGATGGTGAACTGGGAAGCCCTCTCCCAAAGGAGAATCATCAGCAAGCTCCCCAGCACATGGGTAGGAGAAACTGAGGCAGTGAGAGAGAAAATGATTTATGACATGTCAGCAGGCCACTTCCAGAGCCAGGGAAAGAGAGAGCAGCTGACAGGAGGAAGGATCAGGCCTGACTTTCAGCCTGTGCTGATATGGTACTTAAGCAGGAGCCTCTGGAGAGTACTCAGTTTGTTCTTTAAACATCCCTTGCCTTTTGCTCATAGGAGGGTAAATCTTTTCCAGTGATTCTGTTGCAGTTAGAAGAAATGCAGCCCTTAAAATGTTTTGCACATATGGGCAGATCTCAATCTTTTTCAGCCATGCAGCTTTATTAAAATATCTGGGAATATAGGTAAGTGGGAACAGAGTTAGAGCTGTGCAGTCTTCATTGCTTGTATACTGCATGTATAGCTGTAACAAGGGTTAATGAGCAAGCCAGCTGGGATAACAAGAGTGTCCTGACAGTATTAATACCCCAAAATACATATATAGATGTGGATAGTGCTGAACCCTAGGGGAGGCTGATAGTGATAAGGGCAGTGACACTGCAGCCAGCTACAAGGACCATAGCAGAAATATTTGTCACAGGGAAGATGCACCCAGGGAAGCCCTGTGTGTGTGTGCCAGATATTGCTGTCACTGGCCGCTGTAGCAACGCAGCAGCATTGATATTTAGAGTCTGGAGGATATATTGGGAGGGCTGGGTGGTGGCTAGATACCAGCATGGACAGAAAAACAGGAGAGGGAGGAATCAGAGTGGAGTGTGGGAACAGGTCTGAAATCTCTTCTTAGGAGATGTGCGTTGAGTGCCTGCAGCTGATTTGTGGGCAGCTTTTACCACGTAGCGCTGTGGAGGAGGGAGAGATGTTCTGAAAGGGGAGCAACACTCCAAGTTTTGGGTATTTCCTGCAGCCAGCTTGGGTGAAGGTACCCAGGGAGCTGGGTGTGCTGTGAGTGTCCCCGTCCCCTCAGACGCTGGGCTTTGGCCAGGGACGGGCATCAGAGCAGCACAGCTGGGGACAGGGCAGTGTCCTGCCAGGCCTGCTCCTTACAGTGAGCTTATAGGGAGGGGATGAGGAGCTTGTGACTGTAACAAGTGCAAATATGGCACCAGCACAGCCTCATGGTGCTCTGGGTGGATGCTCAGATCAATTTTCCTCGTATTGGACTTCAATGCTACTGCTGGAGGTGCAGCCCTGAGGGAGTTGAGTGACTGGCCAGGCTGGGCTGAGCTGGTTTGGTGGTCACCAGGCACCTTAAAGCCATCTTCCCCATTAGTCTCAAATCCAAGAATAGACAATTTGTTCACAGAATTTTCTTGGTGACAACCAGTCCATGCTCCCATCCATTCCTCTATGACCAGTGTACCTGGTTTAGGGACTCCCTGACCATTGCAGCCATGGGACCAGCTGCAGCAGAGCAGCGCTGCAGCAGGCCCAGGAGACTGACAAAACCAGGCAATTTTGGATGAAGCAGGGGCAATTCCATGGCCAAAGCACCTGGCCCTGATTTTACCAGCTGTGGCTCCTGCTCTGGGACACCCATGGAGTGAAAGCACTCTCTGACAGCTGGGGAAGGGTCTTCAGACTGTGCTAAAAGCTGGGCAGGTTCTGTGTCCCCGGAACATCTACAGCACATTTTGGCCTTGCTGCTCAACTGCTGGAGAGGGGTGGAGTGGACTGTTATGTGTTCATTGTCACCTTTGGAAAATATTACAAACTATAGCTAATCTATTAATTTAGAACATATCAACAACTGGAAACTTCATTGAAAGACATCTATCTGTCCACCTCCATCCTACAATTGCTTTGGTTAGGAACTACTGGTAGAACGACCTGACTGAAATCAAAAGCCCTAAAAACATTAAAGGGTTTCTTCCTCACCCTGTCTTTTTTTTTTTAAATTTTTTTTTATTTTGTTCGCCATCAGTATTTCTGTGACATCTCAGCCCCAGCAGCCCCAGGGGACAGGACAGAGAGACGAGGAGTGGAAGTGCCCTTTGACTAAGCGGGCATTAAATGTTGGCTAACAACCGAGAGACACCGTGAGACTGGAGGGGGGGGGGAAAGTTAAAAAGAAAGAAAGAAGAGCTTTTCAATATGAGCATTCATGTAGTTTTGACAGGAGCAATTTATCACGGCTATGAAAGGCGGCTCCTGCCTCCAGCGCTGAAAGACAGCCTGGTTAAACTTTTACCTGCCCCTCTGAAAAGGGAGCCGTGCCGCAGCCGGGAGGGGACTGCTCCCTGCTCCGGTGATGCATCTCTTCGTGGGGCTGGGGGAGGGAAGGGAGGTGGTTCCCAAACAGCTCGTGCCCATCTGTTCTGCACAGAAAGGAACCCTGACAAGGAAGGGGGAGGGAGAGTGTGAGCCAGCCAGCCGGGGGCTTCCGGATGCCCGCGTCGTGTCGGGAATGCGGCGATGGGATGGGAGCAAGGCTGGGAGCTGCCCCCCAGGAGATGCTGCAAATTAGCGCTGGGGATCTCACCACCCCCCCTTAGCTGCCCTAGAAGTATGAAAGTCCGTGGAGCAGTGCTCCCAAGCTGGACAGAAAGGTGACCTGGCGTTTTGGGATGTGCGTGGTGGGTGGGCAGCAGTGGAGGGGAAGGAAAGGAAGGTGCAGTGCTGGGGTGCAGGACACAGCCAGAGGTGGTGTTGGCATCCCTAGAAATCCTCTGGAAGATACAGGAGACATTACGATGAGGAAAAAACCGTAAAAACATTCCCCAAGGATATTCAGCTGAGATATTCTTTTGTCCCGTGGTTTTTCGTGGGGAAAAATGTTGATTCTGCACCAGCTCACGGCAGGCAGGAGCCCAGGCTGGCCGGGATCCTGTGCACAGGCTGTTTTTTGCTGTATTCCTGTGTGGATTGACAATTCCCTGAAAAAATAATTTTCTGCTGAGAATTATGATCCATCTAAATTAAAGCATTCCACCACAAAGAGTGGATTTCATTGAAATTTTCAATGGAATGATTTACAACTTCCACAGCCACGCTTTTTTTTTCTGATAACCAGCCAGTATTAGGCTAAATTGTACTGTATTTTCAATATTTTATGTGCTAAAATTATGCTAATAAAGTGGCTGTGTTTTACATTGTGCGAAAGAAGCCAACCAATATAATAATAAAACTTTTTTTTACCCATCAAAAACTTCAGGATTTCCCATTTTCCCCTCCTGCCTTCATGAAGACAGGATGATATTTTGAAATCTCAGATGAGCAGCCACATCTGACTTTTCCCTGCCTGTGCATCCATCAGCATCTGTTCCTGTTGAAGCACGAGTGGGAAAATTTTATTATTAAAAAGAGGAATGGGCTAAAATATTTCTCATGTTTCAGGACAAAATCCAGCAGTGCTGTTTCACCGAAACAAAATCCAGCCACCCCTGTTTGACCGGAAACAATTCCCTGAGTGTGACACGGCACACTGAGTTGTCAGGGATGTGTAGTCACACACCAAAGAGCTGAACTCACCTATCTTCAACCATTTCAAATTTAAGCTTCTTTTTTAAGCCAGCAATCTGATTTCTCTCTAGACATGAGTGAGGGAAAGAGGGAGATATGACTGCAAAAGAGATTTTCTTCTCATCTGAAACACAAGGTCTAAGGCACTGCTGAAGCTAGCTGAGAATTTAATTAATCTTATTTCTTACCCTCTGTGTGTTTACGTCCTGTCCAAAAGCTGTTGATCACTTTGAGACAGCTCAAAGAACCTCAAGTTGTTCTAAGGACTATTCTGAGGGCCCTCATGCCACAGACAGTGACCGCAGAGAACTGGAAGCAGAAGGGGCATTAAGTGTACAGATATTCCCACCAGGCTGTTCATGTCATTAATTGGTGATCTTCCGACTCTGAAATAACATTTTTTCCCCCTCACATTTCTTATTTCATTATCCCCAGTTCAATACGCATCAGTGCAGGATGAGGCAAACTAGTTAGATATATCAGGAATTATTTAAATTAGAGAGAGATGTATGGGTAGTTAAATACTCGGTCTTCTATTCTACCCTAATTACGTATCAAATTACACTCAAATTATACCCGAAAATAGATGTAGGGAGGTAGTCCTGAAATGTCCAGGAGATATCAGTGGGAGAAGGGTGAAATGAAGCAGGTGTTGCAAGTAGATCCGAACTAATGCAATATGAAAACAGTGCAGGACCATCATTTTCCATTGTGCCCTGTTATTACCAACATTTGCTTAAAATTTCTTTGCAAACAAGACCTGGTAATGAATGGGTGTTCTCTGGGCCTGGAGGAAACAGTTTATTTTACTAATGCAAGAGAATTTTACTCTTGATTTTAATGCTGTTCTGATTCTCATCTGTCTTTGTGACAACAAGAGTGTTCTGGTAATGGAGCAGGTTTGTCACACTGTGCAGCCACCGGGGAGGTGGTCGCTGGTGCCTCTTGAACTGGAAGGAGCTCAGGCTGCTTTCATGGAAGTGGAGAATGCTTTCATGGCAGTGTTGGACATCTGCACTGTCCCTGGCACATTTCATAGGTTAAGCTAAGCTGTTGCTATGCCTATACCCTGATTTACTTGGTAAAACGGTTTTCATACACTTAAACTGCTTCCTAGAGGATTACAAAACTAACTGAGCTCTGAAAAGTATTGCTCAGCCTGGAATTTCTTCTTTGAAATCCTCTTTAGGTGGTGGACAGAAGCAGGAGGTCTGCACAGCAGCACAGTGTCAGCTTGGTTTGGAGAGTGTCCAGAGCCCATGGCCGTACCCCCACTCCCCAGAAGGGTTGTGTGTCCTCAGTTCTCTGGGAAAGGACATGACAGTGCTCTTGCACACCAGCCAAAGGTGTCACTGCAGCCAACAGTTGTACCTGGCCCATGTCCTGGCTCTTTACCTGCAGGCTGAGTTCAGACACCCACCTACTTCTCAGCTGGAGAGATATTTCTGGCATCAGCTTCGGAAAAAGCAGCAGATGGTCCCTGGAACCAGGTGTCCATCCGGGAGAAACGAGCAGCAGACTCTACAGCTGAGGGGAACATCATCGTTCTGTTACTTCTGTTAGAGGAAAAACCTTCTGCAACCTGAAATAAAAAATCCAAACAACCCCCCATACTTGCCAGTATATTTATGGCCTTTGCAGAGCTCAGCATCCAACATCCCCACTGTTATGATGTTAAGAATATCTCAGTGCTGGGGAGCAGTAACAGCAGGTCTGTGAGAGAGATGAGCAGATTCTCACCTCCCATCTGAGGTGTCCCTCCCCATCAGCTGCTGCTGGAGAGACACATGAAAATATATCATAAACAGGGGGATGGTCCTACCTCTTTATAGCTTCTGGATCCAGCATCAGGAGGAAGTGGAGAGTGGCCTGTAAATAACATCTGCTCTTCACTTGGCTGAGGTTACAGCAAGCTAGACCTCAGCACACGGTGGAACATGTCACAGGCACTCGTTTGCCACCCTGACAGCAGCACAAACTGGCTTCTGGATGTTGATAGAGCCCACAGCTGTGGGCTGCAGGGCATTCCTCTGGAGCATTAACAGATGCAGCATTGATTTTAGAGTGGACAAATGTCTACTGAGAGCAACAGAGGCAGAACTGACAGTGTGGCATGGAGGAAAGGACTGCAGGACCTTTGGTGATCCCTTCCAGGTTATTTTCTGTGATTCTGGGAGTCTGTTCAGCTTGCACCCTTTAATTAGGTTCAGTGCCAAACTCTGAGGAATAGGTGATGAGGGACCAGCCTAGGGACTGAGAGGCAAAGCTGCACTCTGGAGTGAGGACAGAGGGCAGGGAGGCTGGCTGGGGAGCATCTCCAGCATGCCACTCACTACTGCAGATTTAAAAGGAAGACTTTTTGTCCATGAAGAAACCAAAATCCTATTTATGAAGCTATGCAGATAGCAAGGCTCAAGTCCTCCACAGTATCTGACTACCTGTGAGAATGATATCCAAAATAAAGGCAGCTGCTTACTCAGATCTCAGAAGTATTCAGAAGGAGACCTGATTTACCATTGCTAAGGCTGATTCAGAGCTGGAAGCTCATCTGGGCACTCTGGATCTTCCTGAACCTGTTTTTCCTTTACTTGTGTAAGCAGTCAGAGAGATCAGCCCATTTGGTGATGGACCATGACCTGGCCTCCCTGGAAGCTCCACAGGGAAGCCAGAGAGGAGGTCACAGTGAGCTGAAGTCCTCTGCCCCACATTGCCTCTGAAAAGAGAGCAGCAGAAAGGACACAGATACTTAAGGCAATCTAGAAAACCCATACTCTATTTCCAGCATCTCTTTCATAGGATAATTGCCACTAATCAGAAGTAAACATGCACACATACATTTATGCATTCCTGTGCAAATTATATATTTACATGGAACTGACGGACTTAGACATCACAATTTTTCATGTCGTTATGGAGCAACTCAGTTAGCAAATGCTAATAAATATTTGGCTTTTGCAAATGAAACATTTTTTTATGTGCTGCACCAACAGGCAGGGTAAGAAATGCCTGCTGGCAGGAAACACGCCTTGCCTTGGCTTTTTGATCTGGCTCCCATTGGGCTGCATGGCTGGTGGGATGTGCTGTGTGGGTGTAGGACAAGCAGCAGTGGTGTGGTATAAATATTCTGATCAAAGCCAGGTTTATTGATGGTTCCAGTCTGCACTAACATGAAAAAGATCACAGTTGCAGGAACTTATTGATGGGCAGAGCAGTAGCCTTGGACAGTCTGGCATACAGAAATATGACCCTGAAATTGGGCTGATCAGCTGTGTCACTCTTCTCTTGGTGGGGAGGTCTGAAACGAGCGCGGTGAGGTCATGTTTCACTCTGTGTTGCAGAGCCTTTTTGTTTGTTTATTTTGCACATGGCTCCTGGTCCATCTGCAGCAGCTTGTGGCTTGACATTTGAAATTCAACCTCTAAGTGGCAATGGCTGGGTTGATCGGATACTTAGGTCACATACGACAGCCTTATTTTCTTGTTGGACACACTTGGCATCTAGAATTAGAGGCTTGCTTGGTCCACATAGTTCCACTTTTATTTTTAGCATTTACTAGTAAAATTTTAGGATGGGAGCTCCAGCTTTTGTTGTGTTTGTACAGTGCTCAGCAAAGTGTCCTAAAATGGCTCGGACTAATTTTTTGTGCTATAATTCTAAAAGGAAACAGCTAATATGTGTGTTCCTTGTATATTATTTTAAAATGCCCGGTTAAGAGGAAAAGGGATCTGAATTCAAGTTATAGCAAATTTGTTTAAAATATAAATTTTTAATAAAAACCCATTTTCTTTCCTAATAGAGTATTTTTCTAGCCCCTGCTATTTGTCCTTCTGCTGTGCCTGTCTCTCTCACACTAAGCAGCAGCAGGATCTGGATGTGTACACCATGTCCTGACAGGCCAGGCTTGACTTTTCACACTGATGTCCCTTTGCACACCACAGAGGCACTGCTCCAGAAGGGAAGAAAAAAAATCTATTTGCATCCAATCGACTGAGCTCTTTAAGTGCTGAAACTAGTAGACCAAATGAGTTTATTAGATTATCATTGCGGAAGTTAATAAAGAATTAATTTCTCTTCATGTGACATCCAAAGGCAGTTATTTCAGTGGCCTGTCCATTTACACAAAGCCAAGTATTTGTCAAGTGTCAAACTCAATTCCCATGACCCAGGCCTCCTCAATAATTCTGGATTAGGAATACCCTTAAATGACATTACAAAAATTTTATTCCAAGATGCATTGAGCTCCTGGGACTACTCAGGAATTTCAGGTTAGTGAAGGTTATGTAGTCAGCAAAAGCTTGTTGGATATAAGATCTGGAATGGAAGGATAGGGTGTGCAGTGTTTTTGTGACAGTGGAAAGCAGTATGAAAGAAAGAAGAGGCTGATTTCCAAGAGGGAATCTTCTATTCTCTTTCTCTCCCCTGGAAATAATGCAAAGAGGGTTTATCTGCATTGCAAAGTAAGTGGTCAGTGTGATCTCCAGCACAGGAAATGCTGCACTGCTGCTGTAGAAAGAACAGTGTGGGTGCCACGAGGGGGAGGAGGAGGGGGCAGAATTGAGCCATCAGTTGCTGCTCTGGGAATTCAGTGCTATAAAACATCTTCATTGAGAGAAGGAGTCGAGAGTTTTGCACATTCCTGACTACCAAGTCAGACATAACATCAAAGAAAGAGGAATCTCTTTTATGTTTTCCTGTTCTCATTAGATTTAGACTAGAGATAAACTAGATGGAGACTAGGAGTAGGGATAGTCTGGATATAAGGATAATCAGAAGGTGGGGTGGAAGATATCCCAACAGATAGACTAGATACAAGGAAATAATTTTTTACAGTCAGCTTGGTGGAACACTGGAACAGATTTCCCAGAGAGCTGTGGATGCCCCATCCCTGGGGACATTCAAGGACAGGTTGAATGGGGCTCTGAGCAGCCTGGTCCGGTGGGAGAAGCTGCTGCTCACTGCAGGTGGGTTGGACTGGGTGACCCTTGAATGTCCTTTCCAATCCAAACTGTTCTACAATTCTGTGATTTATCTCTGATAACCAGATACACAAAGCACGCAGGGTGGACACAGCCTCCTGTCACTTCTCTAAAACGGAAATGGTGTAGGATGGGACTTAGACACAGATTCTAGGTAAAGGATGGTAAAAAGAAAAAAAAAATCCATTTGCATCACTTGAGCCATCAGAAAAAGAGAATCCTTGTGCATACATTGACTTTATTGTATTTCAAGGTTATATGAAAATGGAAAGCTAGATGATAATCAGTAGGAAGAGGTGCTGAGCACTGGACCCCTCTGGTTGGGATAATGCACCTTTAAAATGTAAACAGACAGTCTCAAGCATTGTTTTAATCATTAGTAATTTTTTGTTTGAAGGAGTCACTCCATCATCTCTACAAATGAATTTCCCTCCCTCCCCTCCATCTCCTCTACTTCTCCTTATTGCCAGGACATTGTGAGCGCTTCCACCCAACCTTCTGATTAATGATGGAATAAATCTGCCTGAGAGTTGGGGTACAGGACCTTCAGCTGGAAATCTGTCCCTGAAAGTTTCTGCCTGTGGGGGAAACAAGGACCTGACTGTGTATTTCTTTCTAATTCCACAGCTGTGTCTTCTTTAGTGAAGTGTGGATGGCTGTGAGCAGAGATTGGCAACAAGAGCGGGCACTTCCCATCCTTATTCTTGGGAAATAACTGTCTAGTAACTCACTGCCCAGCAAGGTTTGTGTGGCTCTGAGAGTGAGACCTGGGTTCATCTCACCTACCCTTTTGGTCTGAAAAATGTTAAGAGTGCAATGTTTTTTGCTGCTGAGGAGTTAAGTGACTAATCCAAGCTTACAGTCTAGACTTCCTCAGCTGCCCTGGGAAAAAGGCAAGGTTCTCCACAAACTGATTCATCTGCCCTAAAATGCTTGCCCCAGACAGAAAGGATGAATCCTCCTTCAGAGGTGCCCATTTCTGATCCTGATTACAGAAGAAACTGGAGCTACCAACTTAGACAAGGTGCCCAGCCTGGACATGTTGTGTAGGGTGAGTTGATCCTGCTCAAAGGAGCTTGGCCATGTGAGTAAGACTGACCTAAATCTTCCTTGTCAAAAACGTGTGGTTATTGTCACACAACAGTCTGAAATAAAACAAAAAAGGAAAGAAAACTCAGACACGACATTCATAAACATTTGAAACAAAGATTTAAGTGACCGCTCAACTCTCACTATTCACCAGGGCTGGGCTTTAACCAGGTGCATGCTTGTGATTAAAACTAAGCACATATTTGATTGCCTTGATGAACTGGGATGGACAACAGTATTTCTTACCACCTTCAAAGTTGCATGTAGCTGTGTCAGTACTTGAAATCCATGAGTCATCTTTTTCCCAGTAGAGAGGACTTGTGGGTTGTTTAAGATTGTTTGAAAAATTCAGTGTTAGGAGCTTTAATGCAATCTGTGATTTAAAATTATTCAAAATCTGGACAGACTGGCATTCTCAAGATTTTCTGTACAACAAGTATCTACTTGAGTTCTGTGCACAGGAATTGTGGTGGCCACAGTTTCTCCAAAAATAAGTCTGGAAAAGGTACTCATTTGAATGAGGAACTCTTGTACCTGTGGGGGTGATTACCCACAGGGGCTGAGGCACGTGAACTGCAGTTTGTCCTACCTGTGACAGTTCACCCACAGGACTAAAGAAACAGCAAACTAGAGACAGCTCCAGCATTTGAGCTGCACTGAGGGTCTCCACCCCCTCTTCCCCTCTCATCTCCCCTCTTCTGCCCAGATTAGCTTCAATGGGTAACATGAAATGAAAGCACACACACTCCCTGCAGTGACAGGCAAAGCTAATTTTCCATTAATAAATATTTCCCATTCAAGTATCTTGGAAGTGAGAAAGTGACTGACAAAAAAATGAGACAGGGTGACACGAACTGTTGTGACACTTTCTAAATCCTCTTGTTGGAGTCGTTGCACCTTCAAAATTTAACCTGTTTTTATGATGTCATACACTGCGAAATTCCCCTCCCCTGGTGAAATCCAAGGCCCTGAACCCTTTGGCAGCCCCTGAGCTCCACCACTTCATTCTCAGTGCTTGCGACCTGTGCATGGTGGGTCATCCACGGAGAGAGAGGGAGATGAGTGCCCTGGAGTGCTTCTGCTGTGCCCGTCGTCCTTGGCAGCAGCCCCTGGGCTGGGTGATGAAAGGTTTGCACGGCAGCTGGACTTGGGTCAAGTTTAATCAGCTCAGCTGCGCATCCCGCAGAGCTGTGACGTCGCAGTGACACGAAGGGCAGGGTGAGGACACAGGTGTGATATGGAAACAAGGGGTGGGCATGAGGAAAAGGGTTTGGAACAGCAATGCTTTCCTTTCTATGGTTGATTGTCTCTGGAAATGCAACTATTCTGGAGGCACTTATTTTCCAAGACAGAAGTAGGGATCCGAGGTGTAACCTTTTCCTTTCTCTCAGGGGAGGCTCAAGAGGTGACTTTGATTTAGAGCTTGGCCAGCCTCCTCCTATTGAAAGTCCTTAAATAATCTACTTTTCCTCCTTTTCTTAGCAGAAAACCTTCTTGTCTTTTAATAAACAATGAAGGTGTGCAGGAAGCACAAATTCTGAAATTCCTCCTAGCCAGGAGCCTCCAGGATGAAAGCGTGGCTTGGAGTCTTGGGGCTGGAAATTAACCTCAGGGTTTGCTTTGTTGCTTTGGGCTACCAAAGCCCAGTGCCGGGGCAATAATTCCGGGCAGTGTTTGAGAGGGCATGTGCATTGCCCTCTGATGGTCACAGTGAGGTTCAGGAACAGGACTCCGTTGTTGGGCTGAAGGATCTAAAACACCTGTCTGGATAACCAGAGACAAAACTGCTTCCACAGGAGTTCATTTTTTGCTTCATTTTTTCCCATTTTCATGCTGCTTTCCACTGGATTTGAGCCCTGTGTCCCTCCTCACCCTTCTCCATCCACCTGGCAGGGCAGCAGGGAGGGGATGAGCTGGGAGCTGTCAGGAGAGTGGGAGAAGGAGGGGCAGCTCGAGTTCCCAAGCCACAGCGTGGCTGACACAGCTGGGGAGAGGTTAAACTTTAACCAGCTGGGCTCAAACCCTTCCCAGGGCCAGCGAGCGCCTGCAGTGCCAAAGCGGAGCTCGAGCAAGGAAGATGCTGAGCTGCTGGATGGTGTGTGGGTGAGAACAAGAAGGAGATGCTTTTCCGTATCTCTCCTCCATATCCTGCTGGGATGTTGCCTGGTAGGACAGCAGGAGCCCCCAGGAGGGTTTCTGCCCAGTCCTGCCTGCTTGGGTGTGTCTTGGTGCAGAGCTTCCTTGGAGAATGGCTTTGTCCCTGGGTTGTTTCTCCCCCTCCTGTCTCTGGAAGCTGCAGGACCCTGATGAATGACTCCCATATCCTGATCAAAAAGTCTCCCTAACAGTTTTAGTGTGTTTGTGTCCCCCTAGTTAAGATAAATTAGACAGGCTAATGAGACTGATTAGTCTTTAGCTGCGACCCTTGGCCTCTGGGATGTACTTTGAGCTAATAGAGAGAATGGGGATTATAGGCTGTGATAATGTGCTTGTGTTGGCCTTTTAAAGGAAAACACATTTATTGCTACTTAGAGGAAATTGATCTAACTGTGCTGGAAGCATTTCTATGGACTGAATATGGAATTTTTATTAAGTAGGTGATTCAGGTTCAGCCAAGATTGCCAGATTGGAAATGGGCAGGAGATATTTTAGGAAGATTCCACCTGCTGGCTGCCTCTCCAACTGATAACAAGTTTCACTCATCCCAACTGTGATCTGCTGCTCTGCATGTCAGCTGTGGAGCTCTAGGAACTTGGACTGCAATCCCCAGGTCTCTTGGCTCTGGTCCAAGCTAACAAATCATCAAAGACAACCAGTTGTGTTTGCATGTTTACTAAGGGTTCAGCTATTTGCTTCCCTTCTCAGCCTGCAAAGCCAAATGGTTCCCTGAGTTACTGGGATCCTGAGGCAAACAATGAACCATCACACAGCCAGTTCAGAGCACAGCAGGGTGCTCAGGGGCCCAATCCTACCCAAGGGATAAGGTTTGATTCCATAGCCTAAAGCCTCACATTTTCTGCTTCATGCATGATAGGAGCAGTTGTGTTCCTGAAAGTTTTCTCTGATAATATCAGCTGGACGTATAAAAAATACTCGTTCTTCCTGCAAGCCCTTATGGGCTCAAGCTCTGGGTGGGTCTGTCCCTCCCTTCTAATATATTTGGAGGATTTAACTGGTTTCCAGCAAGCTTTGACCAAGTACTGCTCCCACATGCCCTCTGACAAGTCCCCAGGTTTGGGTGGGTGAAATTGTAAAACACTTTTTGCATCCTCACTGGAGAGGATGCAAAATGCTGCTGCACCACCCCAGTGGTGTTCTGCCTCCACTTGGTCCAGGTGCAAATGGCAGTGGGAACAGCAGGGAAACCAAGGCAAGGTCAACCCAAATACCCCATCTCACTAGGGCTGGGGAGAGAAGGTCTGCAAATCTTACAGAGGAAGTGCCTGGCTGAGCTGCACTGCAGCCAGTGCCAGCCTGGTCTCCCAGAAGTAATGCCCTGCTTGCTTTGCATCTGGACCACAGCTGATTTTTGTAAAAAGCTGTTTGACCTTACTCACACCTCATATCCACCCTCTATTTGCTGATCCAGGCTGAGCTGGTTGCCTGGTTTTCCAAAGCTTCATCTCCCAGTCACTGGAAGGTGTTCTCTGTCCTTCTGACTCTACAAGGAACCAAAGGGGATTAGGTGTGTAAACGCCGGGGGAGTCTCCTGCCACATCTGATGTCCTAATATTTTTTCTCCATTTCAATGGAGCAGTGACTGAGCACCTGTTCTATAAAGCCCAGCAGCTCAATGTGCACTTCCATTCACGTAAAATCACAAAAGGGCTCTGGGCAAGTTGCAGCTTGTAACGTAATTGAACCCATGTGAAAAAATCTGATTTATTATATGCAGTGATATCCCCTCTGACATCACCTTGTCATTAATCAGGGTGATCCTTGGCACTTTCCATATTCAAGCACCTTGCAGTAAATAGTCTTATCACTCTTTTACAGCCATCACAACTGAGGGCTGACTCAGACAAGGTCGATGTGGACCCATGGGACTGGGAGCACTGGAGCCGCCACCTTCCCCATCTCTGCACCAGTCCCTCTTTGCTGAGAAGTGATACAGCTGATCAAAGGTTTCAGCCACAGCCCTGAAATCCTGGAAGGGCTCCTCAGCAGCCACAAATCACTTTATAATGCTCTATCACATGTGATAAGTCCTGTACTTTGCCACCTTTCCATGCAGTGCTTTAGGGTGCTGAGAAACCAGAGAGCAGATGCAGGAGCAGATCCTCCGCCAGCACCACACCAGCTGAGGTTTGGAGTGGAGCTCTGACCATTAACACCAGCTGTCCTGATGTTGTCCAAATGAAACATAAAGAGAAGCCAGCTTCCAAATGCAACTGTTTCAGTGGGGACACCACTGAGATTCCTCAAACAGGATGGAAAATCGCAGCATCACGGCCCCTGGTTGTTGTCTCTGTTACAGACACCCAAAGAAAATGAGTCCTGCAAAGTGTTTTGCAGGTTTACATGGGAAAAAAATCAGGAACAATATTTAGTAACAAATCTGTATTACTTCTGCTCTGATCCTGCCAGAATCCATTGGAAAATGGCTGTATGAACACCAAGCTGGGAAGGGCTGATCATGAATAAAGTTACCTGTGAAAGTGAATTTCAAGGAGCAAACCTGTTAGCAGATAAGCCAGAGTATTTTAAGTTGAAACATTATTGTCTTTAATTAAGAATGTTCCTTTCCCTCCTTTTAATGCGGACTTTTATATTTGGGTCAAAATTTATGCCAAGTTTTAGTAACTTTTACTAAACAAGTGCTGTCATTTACTGAAATCCAGCCTGTAAATGTACTCAGTGTCTTTACTGTTTAAATTCAAGGGGAGCTTTCCAGATTCTTCTTCCCTGGTGGACTTGCTCTTGTGTCTAAAGGTCTCTACTACCTTTATTTTAACCTGAGATTTGTCAAGGCAAGAACAAAACCTTCATAACATCTGCCATTCAGATGATGGCAGGCAAAGAATAGCCTCCAGCTGCCAGTAAATCAAATGGAGTTGCACCAGGGCTGATGTTGCTTGAAATTCTTGCATCAGTGCTCAAGAGCCAGAGAGGAAAAAAAAGACAAAAAAGGAATTGGGGGAAGAGAAGAGAAAAGATGTGCTGCTGATCTGAGGGAGAACAGGTCACTTCCCTGCCCCTCATTGGCAGGACTGATCTAGAGGCTGTTTTGGGGTGAAATGAAGAAGAATACTTATTTTTTGTAGAATCATAGAATGGTTGGAAAAGACCTCAAAGCTCATCTCATTCCACCCCCTGCCATGGGCAGGGACACCTTCCCCTATCCCAGGTTGCTCCAAGCCCCATCCAACCTGGCCTTGGACACTCCCAGGGATGGGGCAACTACAGCTTCTCTGGGCACCCTGTGCCAGGGCCTCCCCACCCTCACAGGGAACAATTTCTCCCTAATATCCCATCTAAACCTGCCCTCTGGCAGTGTGAAGTCACTGGCCCTTGTCCTGTCACTCCATGTCTTTGTCCAAAGTCCCTCTGCAGCTCTCTTGGAGCCCCTTTAGGCACTGGAAGGGGCTCTAAGGTCTCTCTGGAGCCTTCCCTTCTCCAGGCTGAACAATCCCAAGTCTCTCATCCTGTCTCCACAAGATGAGAAGCTTTTTCACTACTGTTTCACTCTAAGCATTGCGTGAAAGGCAGTGGAAGCCCAGCAGCCCCTCCACCAGCAGAAGGTTCCCTTTAGGAGCCATTTTCAGTTGCACACATTCGAATTCACTGCACTTTATTAACGACTGGAGAACGAAACGGCCAAATCCACATAAATAAATAAAACTGAACGGCTGCCATGACGTGCACTAATTTGGGTGGTTCTGTGTTGTTGTCTCTCTGTATATGGTCACTGAAGTGAAAAGGAGATATTTTAAGTCAGAAACTGAGTGTCTATGGCAGACAATTTGGGTACAGGGAAAAGCAAAGCTCTCTGCTAAGGGGCTAGGGGAGAAAAAGCCATCATCTGAAAAGATGAATATTTGAAAATGCCAACTGCTACAGCTACTGCAGGCTTATTTACCAGCACTCTGTGCCTGGCTGGAATCGATCTGTGGGGATAGGTTTGCAGAAAGGAAACAAAAACAAATGGGGCTTCTGCTTCTGGGATGACACTGCTCAGTTGTCAGGAACAACTGGTTGTGTCCTCCCTTGGCCAAGGGCAGCAGGAGATGCTGTTAAACACAGACCCAGAGCCTGTGTCTGTAAGAAGCGAGATGCCTGTGTGGCACAAGGGCTTAGGAGAAAATGTGTGGCATTTTGCTGGGATTCCTGGTGCAGGAAATAAAAGAATGTTAATTGTGGAGAACTGACTTACTCAGCATAAAGCCACACAGGGAACTTGAGTTTTGGGAGCCTGGTAGCAGAAAGCACTGACAAGAAAGTTTAGAAATAAACTTTCTGACTTTACTTTGCTCTCCTATGAACCTGTCTTGTGCCTTCAGGTACTAAATTTTACTTTCCCCTCATCACTGTTCTTATTCCATAGGTGGGAAAACTACACAGAGAAGAGCAGTATCTCTGCAGAAGGACTGTGCACTTGTTCAAGCTTTCATCAGCATGTGGAGGCAGAACAAGAGCGGCCTAGAAGTGGTTTTACTGACATACCTGTTCCTGTCCAAGTTTGTTTTACTCCTTTAAACAGTCCCAATTTTAAGGCAGAATGGTAGGAAACCAGACCTAAGGCACTTCTGTAACTGGCAGTTTGTTGTATTAACATGCTGCTACCAACACACGGTGTAGCTTTTCCTATGGGATTAGTCCCTAATGTGAGGGACATACAGGCTTATACTGGTGCAACTGTGCTCATACTGGGCAGAGCAACAGAAAAAAGAAAGAATTAAAAATCACACTTCTGAAAGCTCATTAGCAAAGAGCTCCAACCTGATCCCAGGATCTGAGCCTGGAATGAAGACTGGAGTGACACAGAAAGGTCACTGTGGAGAGCCCCAGCAGTGAGCTGAGCTGAGCTGAGCTTTGGCTTTGAGCGACCATGTAGCTTTGAGTAATTCTGGCATCCTAAGGCCTCAAGTAATTCCCACTTGTGTTTGCTTGTATTTTTACTGGCTGTCTTTTCCACTTCTACCTCTCAGATTACTAGGGCTGGTGACAAGGAAATATGGGAACAGCCACCCAATCAAATTAAAAAACATTAGAAAGGTCAAGCGCATACAGGTTGCTTTCACACCATGAGTGGGAATCAGATTTCCTGGTATCTCAGTAAAAGTGCCAGATAGTGTTAACCAGATAAGGAAATGGGAGCTTGTAAGTCTAAAACCAGGAGTAATTTGCCAGGGGATCCCTTTTTGAGGAAAAGTGTGTGGCGGTTAGATTTCCTTGACATTTCTACCCCGTGGATGAAAACAGCCTGACTGTGCTTTTGTGTCTTTCCCTGCCCAGTGTGGTCCTGGTGCATGAGAATTTCTGCAGACCTGCTGATGCTGTAGGAAGCTGAAAGAGGAGCAGTAAATTAACACAATATTTTTCCTAGAAAAATATTGCTCATAAATAGCTTTATCTGGGAGAGAATCAAGGTGCTGAAGCCCTGACAGATGCCACCTTGACACTCCCTTCCTCACATAACTGAATCTCCCGCACCTGTAGACATAATGTCCATATACTTTTGTACTCAGACTTTCCCTTTTTGGGAAAAGGGGTGGTAAAGAGTTCTGGGTGTTGTAACTACCAGAACTATCTAACGAAAACTTCGCAGAGCAGCATGTCCTTAGTAGGCAGACCTTCTCCTCTTGAAGCACAACCTAAGTAAACTTTTTAACATGGATTTTTGGAGACAGTTGGAAGCTTAGAAATTTTAAGGTATAGACATCCTGGGAGAGTTCTGCTACCAGGCAAGACCAACTTCATCTTTGCTCGACCAGATGGGCAGCAACCACCCTACAGTGGGAAACATCCCGCTCTGCTTTTCTTGGTGATCTGTTTTGGATTTGTAATGACCGTGAGCTGTTTCTCAATGGTCTTGCTTCCACTTTATCCCAGGATCAGTGGCTCATTCAGGATTTTGAAGACTGTTGCACAGGAACAACCTTCATTTTTGAAGATAGCAGCTCCTGAAATAATGACTAAATAAACCCTGTCATCTTGACAGGCTAACATTTCCATCTCCCCCTTCATTATTTATTTATGTATGGTTCCTGAAACCTATTTCCCAAATTCTCCACCCTCACCCTCCTCCTCCTACTTTGTTTTAATGACTTGAGGATTGAATTCTAGAGCACACGCTTGAGTCAGAGATGATAAAGCACCCAGTCTTCTGGCAGTCCTGTAAATGCTACGGTGGCTTCCAAAGAGTTAATTCATTATGGTCCATTGTCCAGTCAACTTTATAGCTAGCAGCAGATTGGAGCCAACTTGAAATGCTGAAATGGGAATGAAAAATGAGCAGAGCCTTGGTGTGCATTAAATATTTAATATTCTCTCAGTGGGAGGTGTCAGGAAAAGGACCATATAATAAATACTACAAGAGACAATTCCATCACTGAACTCGTCTGTTAATGACCTCATTTGCTTTGACAGAAACATTACAGATGCAGCCTCTTCGCTTCTGTGGCCCTAATAAGCCACATTCCATTTGGAAAGCAAATTCCTGCTTCTGCAACGCGGAGGAGTGGGTTGGAGCTATGATTGTCTCCTTCTCCCTCTCTCTGTCTCCCCCCACTCCACAGATCTGGGGCATTTAGAAAGAATTTTGTGTGGCATGAAAGGTATTTGTGGCAGCTGTGTGATTTTGGCAGAAAAACCGACAATTTTATCAAACTACCTGGAAAACATGAACTCAAGAAAATGTTCCCTTCCCTTAGAGGAGAAAAGTGCCTCCTATCTCCTGCCTTAGAATCACCAGCTTGTAAATTGTGGGAGCTTGACAATGGTGTTTGAGGACGTGGTGACAACCTCCAGTTTAATTCCCTGAAGACTTCTTGTGCCAGGAATGAAAGGATCCTCAGGAGGATCTATCCAGATGCCTCCTGGTGAGTATTTCCCACTTCAGGAGGCATGGAGATCTTGGATGCCATTGCTCTCATGGACCACACGTTGGCCAGATCACAGGATTTTCTCTGCAGTGCTGTGACCTGCAGCACTGCTGATGCCACAGAGGGATGTTCTGCCTGAGCTCCAGTGTTACAGAGGCTTTGGCTTCAAACTAAGTGCGAGCAGCATGTTTTCTCTCTTCCACTATTTATGTTTGAAAGGTCTTCAAAAGCATCCCTGCTCTGATGGCTGGAAGCCAGCTCTACGTGTATTCATGTCCAGTTCCTGTGGAGATGATCTTTGCCAGGTTTCCCCTTCAACTTAATTAATTCTTTTCCCGCCTGGGCAGATAGATCCTGGGGTGTTTGTATCACTTCTCAGTCTCTTTTTTTTTATCCTGGTTGAGCAAATCAACCTCTTTGTGTTTGTCTAGAAACGTTCCTGATGGCCCTCAGCATCCCAGTAAACTTTTCTTCTTCTGTCCCTGCTTCAGTTTCTCTCCTCGAATAGCAATAACTGATGAGATTTGAAATGCTCTGTAAAACGATGTACATTCCAGCTTTTCTCTAATGGGAATTCCTCTCATTCAGTCCCTGCACTACCCTATAGGGCCAGCTTGACAGCCCAGTTCTCTCCTCCACGGACAACTGCTGGGTTAAATTTGAAGCTCCCACTATTAGTAGTCCTGGAATCCATCCACATTCTAACACATTTCCTTTCCTTCCTACTGCAGCGTAAAATCATGTTGAATTTCTCTGAACTTCTCATTTACCTCCAGTATTAACTTATTCTCTCCTCCAAACTTTCTTCTAAGGCCTTGTATTACTGCAAAACTTCAGCAATTTTCCTATATTTGTCTAGGCTCTTTTATTCCTTCTCTTTACAAAAAAATACTCAATTTGCTCAGAGAACTACAGTAGTTTTTGTAGGACATTATGTATGGTAGGCAAAACCTCAGATTGTAAAAATGGAGATTAAAAATAGCTATTTGTCTTCTGCTCAGGTAAAGTGCACACTGGGAGGCTCAGACTCTGCTTTGAAAGTCTGGGGTTGACAATACTCTTCCCCTCTGTTTTAAACTAGCAGTTTTCTGCCTCAAAGTGAAACCTGAACATAAGCACATTAAAAATTGTAAAGATGATGAGATTGTGCCAGGGCCCTAGGGACCTTATAGTGCTAGAGGCCCGGACAGCTAGCTGGTAGGGTAGGACTCCAGAGCCCCAGCTCAAATGTCAGCATCTTTGATTAGCATCTGCTTTTTGGGATGGATTATAACCTTCTCATCTTCCTCCTTCCCTAACACTGCCTGAACTGAGGCCAGTGATGCGGGCATAGATGTCCATTCTGTTCTCTGCTGGGATCAGGGTGGAAGAGGCCATTTGCTGTGCATGGAATGGGATAAGAGGAGGTTTGGCAGAGTGAAAGATGAGGCTCCTTCCACTGCTGCTGCCTACATGGACCGTGGGGCTGCCGTTCAGTAGGGTGCAGGGGGGAGGATGCTGAAAGCAAACCAGCTGACTGCAGGCTCCAGGAGGAAGAGAGAGCAGGAATGAAAATAAAAAGCTGGTCAGAAACGGTGAGGGAATGTGGCTCCCGCTCACGTCTGGCTCTGTGTAGGCTGCCGTCAGATGCCACACATTCTGCACGTTACAACAAGGCGGTTGTTTGTAGTGCTGGATCCGTGCAGCAGCGAGATAAGGTTCTGCCTTTGTATCAGAAGCAGCTGCAAAGGGGCGAAAAGGTCTTAGAACAAGAAATTAGTTCATTTGAATTCTCCCTCTCTCTCTCTTTTCCTTCTTCAAGCCAGACAGAAACAGCCTCTCCCTCCTCTCGTACCGTGCGGGCGGTTTGTGGTACCAGCAGGAATTTGTCTCTCTGCCTCTGGAGACTGTGCAGGGTGGCTGCCTGGCTGGGGTTCTCTCCCAGAGGACTTGGTCCCAGGCCTGGGCTCACAGAGCAGGCAGTGGAGTTGCTCACAGAGGAGAGCTCCTGGCTGTGGAGGTGTGGAGGTAGCACAAACCCACCATTCGCAGCCGGGGCTGGAGCTGCTGATGCTGCTGGGCTGTGGTTGAACGAGTCCATGGCTACAGCAATAAGACAACAACAGGCTAGAGGAAGCTCTAAGATGGCACAAATCATCCGTCCCATGTCCAGCACGGGGGGAAGGAGAAAATACCTGACAATATACTCTTAGTCTGTGCCATGTCACATTCATAGACTGGAGAGATTCAAATGAACCCGGGCAGGCAGCCTTGAGCATGACATAGCTACTGTCTGAGTGCTTGGCTCTGCAGCCTTAATGATGCTCTTTTAATGTAGCTTTTAAAAGTGCATAATATAATATACATTGTCTGTCCTGTCTGCCTTTTATAGCTTTAAAAAATGACTCAGGTATATGCTCTGACATATGGATCCATTCCACCCCAACACACAGAGAGACACTCTGCCACCTTCCAGCACTTGCTGAAACACCCCGTAAGGTTTAGGTTTGCTCTTAAATAATTATCGCCTGTGCTGTAAAGAAATAACCCTTTCTGCCTTCAAAACTTTGCACTAATAATTTCTTAGTCTTTGTTTCTCAGGAGCTGGGCAGTTCCCTGGCTGTTTCTCTGGAGTTCATTGCTGGCCACGCAGGCTGGAAACCTGTGAGTAAATCTGGACAGGGCTGCAGAAACTGCTCAGTGCTGCTCCTGCCTGTGTGAGAGGGGTGTAAAAGGATGAAGCTCACAGTCCAGGTGGAAGGAGGACGAGGATACAAGGCAGAGAGGAGATGAAATAGCCCTCAGAGCCCCACCTGGGACTCCAGAGATGTGTCCCCTCTTCCCCAGCTGGATCTGCCCAGAAGTTACAGCCTTTGAGCTGGCAATGCTGCTGCTGCCGCAGAGCGCGTGGAGGCTCCAGCCTTCCTGGCAATCTCAAGTCTCCCCAGGGCTGATTTAGAGAGGTCACCTGTCACTTGTGTAAAGGTCACCAGAGGTCTGCGCTGTGGACAGTCCCCACGTTCCCAGGATGTCACATAATCATTTTATTTTACGTCGCCTCGGCCCTGCCAGGGGAGGGGAGGAGGAGGGATGAGACTGCGAGGTCAGCAGCATCTTTATGGATGGCGGAGTGAATGTGAGGTGAAAGGGATCGTTGCTTTTGCCTCCCCAATAAACCCCTTTTCTCTGCCTGAACGGAAGCAGCGAGGAGCTGTTCGGCTAATTTATATTAATTCAACTCCATTAATGATGAGATATCATCTCTTCTCTCAGCAGGAGAACCATCAAAAGGATTTAATACTGAGCTGCTCTTCTGACAACTCCACATTACAGCCTGCAGCCACTCCATGGCTGGACTGAACCTTTCCCCAGCCACCAGCTTTTCCCAGGGCCTCATTAAGAAGGGCAATCTCATGCTATTGTGACTATTTTTGGGTGAGTCCTCACATACTTCAGCACTGCTCAGGCACGGAGGAGCAGCAAAGCTCTGCGGGGAAGAAAGGACAGGACACCTATGCCGTGTCTTTCCCAGGCTGCTGATGTATATGGGACATTTCAGGCGCTATGAAGCCACAACCAGCATGAGTTGCCATCTGCTCTCCTGGGCTGCTGCAGAGTGGAAGAATCCCATTTTTTGGAGGCAGGAGTGGCTGGTGGCTGTGGGAGCCTCCTGCCCTGCTCCTGGGCAGCAACGGCAGCAGTGCTTTGGGATGCAGAACAGTCCTCCCAGTTCCCCTTGGATGTAGAGAGTCCGCTGCCCTCACCAGGGATATGCCAGAGGAACAAGCACCTGGACCATCAGAAAATTTGTTTCATGAAGCTCCATGAAGTCAGTTATCTGGGGTTTCTTGCTCATTCACCACGGGGATTCTGAAGGACGGGCAGTCTGGCATCAGGCTGGTGTAAATCAGATTGATGTGTTAGGAGGGACTAAGATTCCCACCGAGATCAGAGGGTCTGGGGTACTGCACAGCACAGAACAGCACTTTGGGGTCCCTGAAGAGAGGGGGAAACTGAGGCAGAGGTGGGGGAGGCTCACGTCCCCTCAGTGTGGGGCAGCTCTGGGACTCAGACATCAGCCCTGGGACTGAACCCCGAGCCAAAGCAAGGACCAGTGGTCAGTTTTGCCCCATGGAGGGCCAGACAGTGCCCCAGGGGTGGCCATGGCAGGTCACAGTGGCCGGAGTGGTTTTCCAGTGGCCGCAGGGCCTGGATCCAGCAGGGCTGCAGAGGAGTCTCTTGTTCCCTCATCCATGTCCTGGCAGCAGGAGACAAGACTTCGTGCTAGTCATGTAATTTAATTTCTCTCTTTGCTTCTGGCTGATAGTATTAAACTCCTGGCCTCCGAAACACACATACAAATCTCTCTTTCCTGCACCCCCCCCCTTTTTAAAAAAAATATTTTTATATTAACATATTTCCTTTTGAAACTGTGTGAGGCTTTTCTCAAAACTAATGGATTTTTTTTTCTCCCCTTGTCTGGGCCAAATGTATTCAAATCTTAACTCAGTTAAGTCAGAAGATTCCTATCGTCTCAGCAGGGAATCCCACCCTTTATTCCACAAATCAGCATCCTTTTTATTTGACTTTCTGATCTCCAAAGGAAAAGGGATGCTTTTTTTTTAGAGGTTTTTTTTTTGCGTTTAACTCTGACGTTGATGTTGCAATGCTCTTTGATAGCCGAGAACACAAGGACTGACTTCAGGAGCAGCTGAAACTTCATCAGGAACCAAAATATAAGAAGAAGGGATTCGGAGTGGGAAATGGTAGAAAGTGATACTGTTGAAACAACCCTTTGAAATTTCCCAAATGATGTTTGATCTGTGAGTCCCTTAAAGCTGCTGCAATACCTTTAGTATCAAAATGATCTCTTTTTTATTAAGGGGGGGCAGGAAGGAGAGGTATTTTAATTTTTTTCAGTGACACTTGGAAGAAATAAGTTTAATTTTAACCTGTAATGGTTCCATCTGGAATTATATTTTTTACATATGTTTATCTGGGATTTAGTAGGATTCTTTCATAATTTTTTTTCTTCTCTTCTGCTTGAATAATACTTTATTTCAAAGCACCAGCAGAAGAGACACGAGGGACTGAATGTTGAGGAATAGAATACTCCTGAAACATGCTGGAGTCCTCCCTCATCCACCCCCAAAATACCAAGCCACTGGAAATGAAAACATGAAATAGAAACTCTTTGAGGTGAAGGAAGGAAGGGCCCAAGAGCAAAATGAGTACTGTGGCATTGAGCTGCTGGCAGGATTCTGTGAGCCCTGAGGCAGCCCTGCCCCACGGTGCTGCCCCAGCCCTCCCAGTGCTGCTGCAGTGGTGCCCATTGGAGCCCAAACTGGGCTGATCCCTCAGCAGTGGCCACAGGAAAAAGAACAGGTGAAAATCCCTAGGGAGAAATAGATCTTGAGAGAATGACATGGGGCATCTCTAGGCTGTAGAGAAAACAAATCTGGGGGGAGAAGTGGCTGCCTTGGTGGGATAAACCCGGGAGATTTTTATCTTGGAGGTTTTTCTGCATGAAGGGCCCAGCTAAAGGTTTGGGTGGTCAGAAAAAATCTAAAACACCTCATTAACGTCAATCCTCTACATAGCAAGGGCATAGCAGGATTTTTGTCCGGTCCATCCAGGTCAAAAGGCCACGTATCTGTGCCATGATCTTCCCTGGGTTATAATTTCCCCACATTAATTTCGGGCATGCACTCAGGAGCTGTTCTACCAAGTAGCTGCATAACTCCAGGTCCTGCTGAGGAAAAGACACACATTTTTCTGATGCAGTAGAAAAAGCTGCTGTCTAAAGTGAGCCAAAAAGCAGGGCACTGGGTGCAATTAGCATAGTGACATTTCAGAAAGCAACAATTGGAGCAGGTCACCTTTGCAGATTGCTCAGGGAGCGGGCTGCACCTACACAATTCATCCCAGCTCCTTACTCTTGTAGGAAAACAGCACATAAAAGACCATGTGGATTAGATGGGAAGGAGCATGCCTGTTTCTTCTGCAATTAATATCATATGCAAACGAAATGTTTCCACTGGAAGTTTGCAAAAAGGGAATGCTGCCACTTACTCCCGTCTCTGCTGAGCTAAAAGGTTTCTTGCAGATAGCATTTTTCATGCGGTGCTGGTGTGCTTTACAGTTATTGAGCCCTGGCAAAATGTCTGTAAATCAACACTGTATGGATTCGGCATACATCCAGTTTGCAGGAACTAGCAAGGCACAGGGATTAATGGAATAGTATGGGACCTGTTTGACTGACAGCATGGGAGAGATGGATGTGGGTTCTGCTCTCCCTGCGGCTCCCACCCAGTGCAATGGGGTTTTCTCCCTTCCTTTGTTGTCTCCAAAAATACCAGGCTGCTGCTCCGAGATGCTGAGGGGCTGCTGTGCCCCTGCAGAGAAGGGCACATTTCACGGGAGGTGGAGAATTGCCTTTGCACAGCAAGTGCGGTGAGAGCAGAGTGCCCACAGCACCCCTGAAAGCCAGATCAGTTCTCTTACAAATGTGGGATGCTGTTCAAATTTGGTGAAGATCCTGCAGACCGGTTCTCCTCACAGTGTTTGCAACTCCAGAGGGACACTGAACCCCAGCATGGTGAAACCTTTGGTGCAGCTGACACATGGGTTCTTCTCCAGAAACTGGCAACTTGCCCAGGGCATCAACAATGTGCTAAAAGAGCCTGAGGAGGAAGGGGCAAAGCTGGTTCCTGCCCGTCTCCTGCGAGCTGTCACCCTCCAACACCACACACACACTGCAGGCAACTTTTCATGGCACTTGAGTAGAAAAAAAATGATTCAAACCATCTGCCCTCTCCAGCAGCGGGGTCTTGCACCCAGGTTACTCTCCATTAGACTTGACCAGGAGAGAGTTTTAGCCAGGGCACTAAAAATTAATATTAAAATGGAAATCTGCATTTCTAAATTAGGACCTCATGCCCTCCTTTAGAGAAGAAGCATTTTCCCTGCTCCTATCTCCAGCAGTAATATATTTAAACCTTTGAGGTTCCCATTTCTAAGCTGTGTCTTTGTTAATTTTGGTTCCTCTAGTGCGTACCAGACATTTAAGAAAACCTGCTTGTTGTGAACAGCACATTGAGAGTGCAGTGGGGGAGATGGGTAACTCTCCTAAGCACAGTTATGTGCAAGAAGCAGAAAGCTGTTCAAGAATCCATTCTAGCTGAGAATCTAAATGCATGGCATCCACAGATGTTATAAAGTAGGATGGGAGTTGCTGGGGTCAGCCTGAAGCTACAATATTAGGAAGATGATTTAATATCTTAAATCAGTACCAGGGAAGGCAGGCATTGAAACTGGGCATTTCCTAAAGAAGTGCCACAATTAAGAGCCATTGCAAAACCCCTCACAGTGTCAGAATGGGGCTTGTTTCTCAATCCTCAGTGGTTGTGAAAAGGCTCTCACATAGCTATGGTAGTCCTAAGGCGGTCAAACGGGGCTGCTTCAATGGGTGGGAATCAGCCTTGCTGGAGGTTTGAACAGAGATCCCTTTGTCCAAGATTTGAAAATCAGTGCTATGACAAGTTTACTTACAGCTGCTCTGGTTTTGCCCATGGTGGCCACGGGAGCTGTCTGTAATGTCAGTAAACCAGGCCTGGGTATGGCATCCTTAGTTCATATCCATCCATCCTCTCGTAACAAGGACTCACCCCACAAGCCCAGGTCCCTCTTGTCTACCAAAATCTTGGGCAATAGTATCAGAGAGAGAGATTATGAGAAAGAAATAAATAAAAAAGCCTAATTTATGAAGCAAACCTTTCAAAGTGTTAAACCATTCATAGCTTTATGACTACATATTAATCTGCTCTCATTTATTGCTTTGTAAGGCTATTTTGACAAAAGTTCATTATCAAGACTGCTAAATGCTTTTAAAGCATTGATTGGGGGAATTATTACATCACGGTGATAGACACAGTGTGTTAAGATGGATTATAAGGCTCGGACCATCTGAAATTTCCCCCCTTTTAATTGGATCGATCCCCAGAATAAACGAAGTTTAATTGAATTTTCAGGAAAATTGAGCAGTTGTTTTCAAGTCTCTGTCAATACACATTATTTCAATTACATGATGATAAGCATAGGGAGAGTTTGCAAACAGCCTGAACGGAGGCGGAGGCTGCACACCAGAGAGGCTCCCTGTACATGCTTGGCTTTTACTTTCTTTTTCCAGGATGAGCTACATTTCCCAAAAGCACATCAGCAAGGGCAGGGCCCTGCTCCTGATATCTGGATTTCAGAGGATGATTACTGCTTGTCCCTCCTTTTCCCAGCTCTGCTTGTCTCCTGTCTAGAACTCATTCCCCAGGGTTCCAGTAGTCTCTTCCTTACAATCCAAACAATTTTTCATACAAAACCCAGGATTTTTGTTCCAAGACCTCAAAATTACTTCGAAACATTGACCAAGGTGTGCTGGCCCAGGAAGCTTTGCTGAAGTGAGGTTAAGAAGCAGTTGCCCCTTGCAGTCTATCCTGCTCCATGTCCAAGCAACAGACACTTGTCTCCCCAGTCCTTGCAGCTTCGCTGCAAATGGAAAGTGGAAAGTGCTGCTGAAGCTATATTGGGGTTCATGTCAGGAACACGTTCCCTTTTGAGGACAAGAACCATTATTTAGGGAGTGGGGCAGAAAGCTGGAGGCAAGAGCACAAGTTCACCTGCAGGTTTCACCTCTACCTATAAGGCTGCACCGAGCCCAGAGGGGCAGTGAGGCTGAGCACCTTTCTCCTTACGCTGGGACACCTCTTCTAAAAGAAACAAATGCCGTTAGCTTGAGACCTTTGGCAAATATCTGGGCCCCTTGGAAATCCTTCTTCAACTCAGAAATATTCCCTCCTCCTCACAACCACTGGGTGTCTGCAAAAAAATATGGGAACCTTGACCAGAGGAAGAAGAATTCGGCATCCCTTGGGGCCGAACAGCGTTGATGTAGCGACGCAGAACAAAGCGTTGCCCTGGTTCTCCGTGTGTTTCTTTGAGCATCCAATTAGCCAAAATTCTTTGGTACAGTATTTTCCTCTTTCTTGTTGGTAGAAAGCTGGTGATGGTTTGGTATCTTCTTCAGTGTCCTGAGATGCTCCCTGGCAGGGTGGTCTTCATGCCTTCCTGCTCCAAGGCTCCCTTCCCTGACACAGCTGCAGTGGTTTGAGAGGCCACTTAGCTAAGTCATTGTCTTTTGTATTTTCTTTCATTGAATAGCCACCCAAAAAATTAAGATCCTCTGCTGCAGAAGACAATACCATATAAAACCTCTCCATAGTAATAAAAACCCCTTTCCCCCCCTTCTTTCATAGTCCCTACTCACTGAATCTTGTATGAGTTATGGTGAGTCTCACCAGAGAAACACAAGGTGCTAACTCCTTGCAGATGAAAGTGTTTCTCTTCTTGTTTTTCCTCCTTTAGCAACACCAAGGACACTCTGCCCAGAGCACAGACAGGAACAGTCCAAACCATCATGGAACACTGGCATCCTCTGGGATGGACCAGAGTGCATGTGCTGAGCTTGACGCAGCAGTTATGAGTGATGATAGGTGGGTTTCAGTCTGATTATACCATCAGATAGTCAGGACTCAACAGCAGCAGTGCTGGGATATCCTGGAACAAGTGGCAGGATGTGGCTCAAGCTGCATCTTGGCCCTGTGGAGTCCCAGCAGGATGTTCCGAAGCTCAGGGTTTGGTGGTTGTGCCCTCCTCCTGCGATTCACCTGCACCGTCCTGTTTGATTCCTCTTCTCCATCCACCTGCACTGTTCCCCTAACCCTGAGCAATCCAGGTGACACCAGCTTCCCTGAGAGCTGCAATTAGAGGCTGGCATGGGGCAAAGTGTGCTGGCCTCAGGGTCAGGATAGCTCCCTCCAGGGCTCCCTGCTGCAGCCGCCAGCCGAGGCATAAAGGATGTTGTTATAGATTCGTTAGTTATTCATTGTAACAGCCTTGATCCTAATGAATTCATTTGGTATTCATTGGCTGTCACGCACAGTTTTGTAAGTCTTCAGCTCTAATTTAGGACAATTAAAATGAAGTGTTAGCAAGCAATGTTTCCCCTGCATTGCACAATCTATAATATTTTCTTTTCAGGGGAGGGATGCAGACTAACCCCGCTCATGCTGCTGATGTTATCAGGGAGTGAGATCTTACAGCTTGATCCTGCAATGCTTAATGAATTAATACAGCAGATATAATTTTCATGGGTCAGTGTGTTGTGCTGGCCTGCAGATCTGTCTAGATTAGGCCCAGGGAAAGACTAATTGAAAAATACATGTCTTGGTTTGCTTAAAAACAATAAGCAGATATCTACCAGGGAGAAACGTACAAACAAGATGCATAAAAGCAAGCCAGCGATTTGTCATAGGCTTCATAGTTCATGTTGTAAATTAGACAATCTTTCATAATCACAGGGCTGGGGGAGGGGGAGAACTGAATCAATTTGCCTGTAAAATTCTAAGTCCTTTTGAAAACACAATTGAAATATAATTCCTCTGTGTTTCCCAGTTAATTATCATTTACAATATTTCTGGCATCAAAGCTTTACTAGCATGGAGGGATCATTTCTTCATCACAATACCACTTTCAGGATTCATTTATCTTGTCTTTTAGACTAATTATCCCCAAATTCACCAATAGACTGTCACACTTACATGCTCCAATAAATGTAGTTTTAAATCAGCAGCTTACTTTGCTGCAGTGGTACAAGCTTTCCTGAATTGTGTCTAACTAGAGTCATTCATCTGTGATCACAACACTAAAGGGAGAACAACAACATTACGGTTTGTATGAATGATCATGCTTATTTATATGCAAATACGTCTGACAAATCAATAATGTATGATTTAGCTGTTCACTGTGCATTAGTAGAAGTGCCGCCAGTCCCAGGTGGCGGCCTCAAAAGGATCCTCAGCTCTTCCCCCTCCCCGTCTCGGTCCCGATTCAACCAACATCTCTGGTCAAGTGGCTGCGGAATCAGCTGCTGCCTCCTCCCTGTGTGCTGGTGGCACCGGCAGCCACCGCTGCTGCCGAGGGGATGGAGAGGGGAGAGGCTGATGGGGAGGGGAGGGAGCCACCGTGGGGACCCCGGGATGGGATGCAGTGGCAGTGGGGATGGCAGCATCTGACTGTCCACGGGCTGGGGCTATCACAGGCTTGTTCCTCCAGATTTCAAGCTGATGTGGAGCATAAGAACACCCCAATGGAGCCAGTCCCGCCCGTCAGCCTTTCAGCACTCTGTGCTACTCCCTTTCCCATCCAGAGAGCAGCAGTCACTATGAGCTGCCTCCATTCGCTGCAGAGGGTCTGTCACCCTGTCCAGCTGCACTGTCTGTACGGTCCAGCCTTTCTGCACAGCCCTGCCTGGGCCTGCTCTGCAGAGAGGGCTCCTCACTCACCCCAGCCTCATCCCCTCTGCTGTCTGTCGCTTTCTTTTCTGCCCTGCCACCCCCAACAGAGAGCAATACCAAGACTTGGGGTTTTCTGCACCATCATTCCTCTCAGTGAGGTGCTTTTTCTCCATTCCCAAGGTCTCAAAAAACTCTCTTTTCTCACAAGGGGCAGAAACACCAGTGGGTGTATGGAGCTGTGTTGTCTGTGTCCTACACCACTCATGCACACCATGATGTATCTGCATCTGCCTTGGGGACCAGCTGTCAGGGTCTAACCAAAATAACCAAAATAAGTAAATATTAAATATCTCTATCTTATACCTGGGTAAATGTGGATGCTGGGCTAAACATTAACGTGGTATGAATTCCTGCATTTCTTCTGAGCTGTGCTTATGGCTGTGGTGAGTTGGGCTTTCAGCTAAGGCCAGAACTGGGTTATGAGTCAAAAAAACCCCAACCCCGCTCTCAGCTATTGTTATTCCTCTTGCTATGCGCTTCAGGCAAAGAAGTAATCATGTCCTCCTGACCAAGGCAGACTGAAATCCCTCTTGCTCAGTTGGCCAGAAAAATCTGGATGCTATGGTGAAATATAAAGAGTTCTTGTTCCCCCTACACACCCCCCAAACCACCTCCAGGAAGGGGTGAGACTGGGTGGAGAAGGCTGTGTGTGTTCCCATGCAAAGGGAAAGGGCAGTACCACCTGCACCTGGCAACCGTCCGGGATGGGGGGCTGATTTATATCCCCTTTACAGGACTCCTTGTCTCATCCTGTTATGACTTGATGTCCATCTCCGTTTCCTCTCTGCCCTGGGTAAGGATACCCACATCTGACACAGGGGAGTGCAGGCAGTCTGTCCTGGAGCTCTCATCAGCCATGACAGGTGAAGAGAAGCGCAACTTGAGCAAATGCTGTGCCGTACACTCTGTGCCAGGGATAAATTGCTCAGTTGTTGCCAGCTTTGGAGGAGCTACTCAGAAAGCTGTGAAAGCAAGCAAGAAATCCCAGCATACACAATGCTGGGGGGACGAGGGGAGGAGTAAGTTTAATGGCCTGCATGAATTGTCAAGCAAACCCTCTGCAGACTTCAGCATCTTCAGTGGCGCATTCTCACTCTGACACAGAAGAGACATTTATAGGTCGTAACTCTTAGGAGCAGTTGGTCTCTCTGGCACTATTACACTTAAATGTGAAGGGCTTCATCTGCTGACTATCACAGTGGAAAAGGCAAGTTGAGCAGTTAAAGTAACAGTTCAGGAAGATCCCCCAGGGACGGAGTGAGCAAAAGAGAACAATCAGGCATTTCCACAACTTGCCCCAGTAGTGTATTAGTTTCTGGCGACTAAGCTGCTTTTAGCTTTCCCATTTTATTTTTAATCGTGTCTATACAATATACTGCTGGTATTCCCATTGCATTTATAATTATAATTGGCTATCTAACTAAATAGCCTGTGGACCTGTGTGCTGGGAAACAAGCTGTGCAGATGTGTTGGGCTGTGTGCACACGCACACAGACCTGCACATCCTCACTCCCCTGCCCTCACACATCCCGCCTTAAAAAAACCAGTCAGAGATTGAATTAGCTTAGAAATGGAGCATCTGCACAACCAATAATTTCATTACTGGGGAAAGCAGGAAACTGTGTTTCTCAATGAAGCTCAGATTATGAATCCGGTCATTTGCATTGGAATTTTAATGGGCTTGTACAAAAACGGGCTGGTACACATCAGTTCCTCTTTGAATGAGGCATATGTGAGGGAGATGCTGCACACTGTCAACAGATGCTGGACAGAGAAAGAAGTTGTGGTGGGCAGGCACATCCCCATCAGTCCTGCAGAAAAGCAGATGAAAATTGGTACCTGTGCTCTGCTGGGCCATTCTTTCCATGGAGGGTACAGATTGCTGCTTTAAAGAATTTAATACCCTTGCCATGTTTGGTCACTGGAACTCTTTGCTGTGAGGGAACAAGAGTGATGGCCAACATCCCAGGGCTTGGACCAGTCCCCTGGGCAGGGCCTTGTTGGGATGAGATCTGAGGGGCTTTCATGAAGGACAAAGGATTTCATGTGGGGTTCAAGTGTGAATGCTTGGATAATCTGCTTCAGAAAGAGGAGCCATACCCTGAGATACAGTCCCATATAGACTGTGATGTTCAAGCCACACTATTTATAGGGAAGAAGTAGTTCTTGCTTTCATATATCATTTCCCCCTTCCATCATCCCAGACTTGAGGACATAGGAAGTATCATCAGCTGTTCTGCATTTTGGATGATGCTTTTTCTATGAGGTCTGGGCCTCCTTGCAGACCTAGCAGGTTGATGAGGTTTTGTGGGTGTCCTCCCTATGAGCTGAAATATCCTGTAGCTCTCTCTGGAGTGATAGAGTGGAAGACTACATTTCCCAGAAGCCCCAGGAAGGAACAGGGTGAGATTTTAAGGGTGGGCTTGATTCTCTTCCCAAGCAAATGGCCCTTGGAAGGTCAATCTCTGGTTAGCATTCTGCAGCTTTTGTTTTCAGTAATGCTGAAGAAGTTCACAAGAATGGGAAAAGACATTTGTTGCATCAGTTTTGCAAGAGATTTTCTCAGAGAGAGACATGCACACACAAAAATCAGGCAGATAAGCTCTCATCTCAGCCTGCCGAGGCCCTTCCTGCAGGGTGCTTGCTAATATGAAATATTAAAAGTGCCACGTTCTTTCCTCCACATATTTCTTCATATTCAGCCTGGCCACTCAGTTGATATGTAAATAAAGTGTACCACCACTCTATAAAATGCAGATACTCTGCATTATTTAAGCTGCGAAGGTGATGCATCATCCGTTATGTGGCTCACTGGGGGAGCCCCGCTGTGTATTTGGCAATAAAGCCTCAGAGCGCCTCATCAGAAACAGCAGTTGGTCCAGGGGAAGTTCATTTATGCATGAAATATTCACAGAGCAACAATGCAAACCTTAAACATCAGTAATTGTTAGATTTCTATTGCCGCTAACTAGTGTCTCTAAATTATTGCAAAAGACCAGCCAATTTGCAAATTACATATATTTGTCATGCTCTTGTACCTTTAGTGAAGAGCCCATAATGGTGATAGCATTTTTAATGTACACAGTCACTGAGCCTCCTTTGGAGAGCTAGCCAAAGACTAGCTCTGTAATGGGAGGGGCTGGCCAGCTTTCTGGAGAAAGGCCCTGCTATATAAACTGACTCCTTGCCTGCAATTTTTTCCCCAGATGTTACTCTCCAGCTTTAAGACTAAGAAGAAACTCCATCCAAGACGGTCCTTCCACTTTCTGTGTGCCTTGGAGAAATTCTGTCTGATCATGACACCAGTAGCATGTAGGGCCATGACATGAACAAGGCCAGCTCAGGCTTTTGCAGGGTTTCTGCCATTCAGTCCCTTCCACAGGACAATGACTTTGTCCATGGCCCAGTGGTCTCACAATTAGGGAGCAGGACCTCTGGAAAACTCAGACTGAGGTTCCATGTGGAAAACAAGACAAAACAAAATCCTGGTGTAACCCTCTCAAAGGGTACAGAACTGTTCCAGGCATACACATACCTGAGGAAATTTGACCAGGTCTGTTTGTACCACCCTCCTGGTGGGCTCTGACAGGAGGAAGGTGATAAACAGATCCCCTGGCTTTGAGCTGTGCCAGAATTAGGAGTGACGCTGGTCTGAGAGTTTGTGAAATGCTCTCGATTTCAAGCTGGGCAGTTTTAAACTCCCTTTAGTCATGTAGAGCATGAAGACTGTCTGGAAACTACAGCTGCCTGTTGTGCAGTACCTGTCTCTCTGTCTCCACCCCTTTGAGAACTCCAGCCAGAGCAGGGCCAGCCCAAAGGGATCCTCTCTGCTGGGAGCCAAGTGCTGCCACAGCAAGTGAGGAATTCATTTAATAACTTCAGATTCATTAATATCACTCCCTGCAAGACCCAAAATAACAACTGGGAGATCAAAGGGTCAATTAACACTCACAGTCTCTAATCTATCAGCAGATTAATTTCTGAGTTGCTTTATGACTGAGTGTTCCCTACAAAAGTTGGAGAAGGAAAATGCTCTGTCCCTGTCTTTCCTCTTCCTGGTTAATATTTAACAGAAGTCTTTTAATATGCTCTCCCATTCAATACAATAATAAAATACAGCATCACCTTTGACAAATCTCTTCCTTTCCACAGAGGAAAGGGTGTACTTCCCCAGCTGGCACCGTGCTGCTTTGTCTTTTACACCGTGTGTCTCTCTGGGAACAGAGGCTGCTCCGTCAGGTTGATAAACACAAACTCCTTTCCCCAGGCATATTGGTCCCCCGGGAGGAGTCATTAGCTTTGCAGAGGATGGGGCCAAGAGCATCATTTCCTGACTGTGAGTAGTGGGCAGTGCTGACTTTCTGTGTGTCTGGTTATCCCAGAGGAGGTTAATGGCTGTGGTGGCACCTCCTCCTCCCGCGTGGATCTCAGAGTAATCTCCAGGAGGGATTTGATCCCTTCTACATACAAATTGTTGTTTGCTGACAAGAGGGGGAAAGAGGTAAGGAGAGATTTTTGCACCTTTAAATAACCTACAGTCATCCCAGACACGAAGGGCAGAGGGGGATGAAGCTCTTGATGTGCTTTTGGAGAAAGGGTGAGGCCCTCACTGGGAAGTTCACTTTGGCTTCAGAGATATGACCTCTGTGCCAATTTTGCGAGTGACAGTTTTAAATTTGCCTTGTCCCTATGGCTTTGTCTTTTTGAGGGGGCAAAGAGGAGCCTTGCAAGCAGATGTGAGCTCAGAGAGCAGCACTTTCTTCATCTGCTCTGTTTGCTCCATTTCAGACCCTCAATGCTGCCCTTGGAAGAGCAGAGCTTGGGTTATCAGCCGTGTGCTGGGCTGGTGTGAGTGAGACCTTCACCTCACACCAAGGTCCTCGGCATCCTCATTGCTCCCCCTCCAGGGTTTGGGCTGAGGGACCTGTGAACATCTGAATTTCAAAAGTGAAGTTAGTTAAAATGCATATGTTGAACATGCAATTTAAACTGTCTCAGCCCCCCACCCATAAGTTAGGGCAGCAGCATGTCTGTGCTTCCTGGGGAGGAAAGACAGATACCCCAGAAATTTTGTAGTGCACAAATATTACAGGAAAATGCTCCGTGAGTGGGTGAGATGACTGGCTTCATCCTGGCTCTGCTTGGAGGAAGGATTTACATCCTCATCCATCTTGTGCAAGGAGGCAGCTCAAAACTAGAACCTGAGCAGCAAAATGGCACCTTTTGGCCACTCAGCAGGAGGTGACAATAAAAGCTAATTTAGAAAAAAAAGCGCACAGGAGTTTTTAGTCACTTAACGAAATGAATTTCTGTGCAAGTTCTGAAGCTGAACTCTCTCAAAGGCGATCACTCCTGACTTCAGGTTTCTATTTGACTTGTTTTATGATGTTTGCTGAAAGTTCAGAAAATTAAATCTTTTGCAGTTTCAGAAATGCACATGATGGATGTATTTTGGGATTCAAATCAAGGGAGGGAGAATGCTTCTTTAAATTATTAGTTTGGCTTCCCTCCACCATGCTGCCGCTCTGTTAATTAAACAGCGGACATATGTTAAGGCTGTTTTACAAGCATCTGGAAAGAAAAATTAACATTTTTTATCACTGTCACTGTAATTTCTTAACTGTATGTATATGTGGGCAATATGAAAATTAGTTTCATTTAAAAGTTGGAGTGGTTTGCTTTGATTAGAAGACAAGCAGGGGAGTGAAGGGGTTGATAACTGAAGAAGAATCTGGCCTGGAGAATGCGAGGCAAAACGTGATGCTCAGTGACTCTGGTCAGCCTGGGTGGAAATTTAATGGGGTGTATTTATACTAAGACAACTGTGCTGTGCATTTCTGTTGGTGTATTCATGGTAATTTACAAACAAAACCAACATCCTGCTGTGGAGCAGGTTTTGGATGGTCATTTTGGACTTTGTGCTGTACTCCAGGCTGGTTGGCTTCTCTCACCCTGCAGCTCAGGACCTCCAGAGCCTGGGTGCATCAGCACAGGGGCATGAGTGTTGAGCCTGGCACTTCAGGACAACCATTATGGCTTCAAGCTGACAGAGGGCAGGCTTAGATTGGATATTAGGAAGAAATTCTTCCCCGTGAAGGTGGTCAGACACCGGCACAGGTTGACCAGAGAATGTCTGAATGACCAGAGATGTGACTGCTCCATCCCTGGAAGTGTTCAAGGCCAGGTTGGATGGGGCTTGGAACAACCTGGGATAGTGGAAGGTGTCCCTGCCTGTGGTGGGAGTGTTGGAACTAAGATAGTCTTTAGGGTCCCTTCCAACCCAAACCATTCTAGGATTCCATGATTCTGTGGTTCTCTGATTCTGTGACTCTGTGATTCCATGAGTCTATGAGTCTATGATTCTATTCTATGATTTGGACTGAACTGTCCCCCTCACAACACTTCTTGCACAAAGCCTTCCAGAAGGGGAGACTTTCCTGCTGGAAAATGGGGATCCTCAGGGTTTAGCTGTAAAAACAGCTTGGCAGTGGTTGTACAGGAACTGTGCGTGGCCTCTTTTAGTCTTTTCAGCCCCTTTCAGTCTTTTTAGCCTCTTTCAACCTAGATGAGGAGGCCAAGAGGAAGAAGAAGAGTGTCAAAATTAGTGTCTGAAGCTGAAAGCTGCTTTCCAAACTTGGAGGCAGCAGCAAGCCCTGCTCTGGCCCAGGCAGGGGGAGCCTTCTCAGGTTGCACAATGTGCTGCACTATGTAAATTAAACAATATGCTCCTAAATTGACAGATTGGACAGACTCCATTTCCAGGATTCCCAGTCCACACTTGCTAATTATAGCAATATGTTGCTTATCAGTGAAGGATTGTCCAAATCCAAATTTCCCTGAGTGATGAGGTACACTTAACTCCAGCTGGATGGGATAGACTGCACAGCAGAAGAGGACAGGGATTTCTGCCTGTTCCCAGGGCTAGGGAAGTCACAGAGTTGGGGCCAAACTGGGGCCAATTTACTCATATCAACAGGCCATATGAAATTAATGGGGCTATCCCTAAGAGCAAGGGTCTGATCCAAGAGCCACTAAAATCAATGGCCTCTTCATGGGGTTCCAGAGGCCCTTAGATGGAGCACGAGGTGAGCAGGATTTGGTCATAAGCCTGCAAGAAAAATGAGCAGTGAGATATCTGTATAAAAAATAGAGAGTACAAAAGGTTATTCGGGGTTTCCAGCACCTGACAGACTTACATTAACTCTTTTTCTTTTTCTTGCAAACCCTAAATTTGTCTCTTAGAACTTTTATTTTCAGCCAGAGAAAATTCAAAGGCAGAAACCTTCGAGAGAGCAGGCTGGGAGCAGAGTGTTGTTCACTTATCCGTGCTGCCACCGACCACGTTCCCCTTGAAATCCTAATGAAATCATTAGCACATCTTCATCAAGGCAGCACTGAGCCCTGTAAGAGTCAGGTCCTTGCCAGGTGTGTGACCGGCCAGGGTGACCAGTGGTGGGGCTAATCCAAAACTACCAATTATGTCTCCATCTCTCCATAATCCCCCCTTCTCTATCAGTTTTCTTACAGGAATAAAAGGGATAATCTGTTCACATATCCTACTGACAAGTCAGCTGGGATTTCTGCCTTAACCCAGGTGCTTGCAGGGGATCTGAGTGAGGGTGCGTTGGCTGCCTGGTTAAAGTGTGCATCGTGGTCCTGTTGCTAAAATAATGAATGCAGGAGCCTGGACTGTCAAACAAATGAATCTCAGGCTCCTGATGATATCACAAACCACCAGGGCTTCACTCTCACAGGTTGCAGTTTCATCAACTCCCCTCGCCTATTGATTTATTCCTACAGAATCCATCCTTCTCCTTATCCATTATCCTAAATGCAACGTTAACGTACCAGAGAAAATCTATTTGAGTTCATTTGAATTTTTTTTTTTTTAGCTCCTGAATTAATGTTTTCTAAAAGGCTGTTTTAATCAGGCACTTTTTTATTAAAAGAAATATTACGAGAATAAAACACCAGCCCCCAAGGTTCAGTCAGTTATGGCAAAATAGCAGATTTGGCTCCTGCTATCCCACTGTGCTTTTTCCACCTTTGCAGCATTAGCAGTGTGAATTAGATCCAAGAATTTTAACCCTATTTGACCAGTGAGAGTTAACTGATGAACACAGTTAATTTATTTGATGAATCAGTGTCAGGGGGATTGGTGAGGGGTTTTTTCATTCCTTCTAATAATATAAAGCTGCAAAATTGCAGGTTATGTTATTAGTTTGAGTTATCCTGCTACAGTGATTAGGGAGATTTGCCTTTTTTTCTGCTTTTATTGACAGGATGTTTCTGAAAATAAGCCTTTGTATATCTGCATAAGATGAAATGTTATTTTTTGCATGTGGTGCCCGGCATCATTGTCAAAGCAAGTGGGCAAAAATCAGCTCAAGGTTATAAGTTTGCTTGTTCATTGCTCCATATAAACTTTTAAATCTTGTCTTGTTTTCAAGGTTCTTGCTTCCATTTATGTCCCATTTTCAGATTTCCCATACACAGAAATTTTACCAACTTCTTTCCTTTTGTTTTTAAATGTAGTCATGTAGTTTTTAAATGACAGTCATTTGTTTCCAGAAATTAGGGCTTAGAGGAAATCACTATCTATCCATCTCTCACAGTCTGCAGCAGCGTCGTGGGATGTAACAACATGGATTACCCTGAAATGTTTGCAATATATATAAGACAACTCAAAACATACAAATCTAAAGTTTCAAATTCAGCTTTTCCCAAATGGAGAAGACAAACACAGAGTGCAATCCCTTGCCTTTGTAAATAAAAAAACCCCCTGATTTTATCTTATTCAACTTTCTGGTGCCCTTAGAAAGGTAAAGTTCACCAGCACCACAGTATGTAGCTCTATGTCCTTAGATGTCTGTGAATATGATACGTCACACAGCACACACACACATGTACTGGCATTTTTGGGGGGATTCAGCTTAAATGCAGCCTCAGGGGGAGTGTGGAGGAATCACGTTGCTCACAAAACCAAAAAAAGTAATAAAATTCAGCTTAAAGCAGGTGGACAGCAAGGAGAGGGAAAAATGAAGGTCCCTGGATGCCCAAAACAAGCATCACTTCCCAGCTGTGAGGCACTGGCTGCTGTAGTAAGAATCTTTTTGGAAAAGAAGGAGTAGGGATGTGTTCCTCTGTCTGTATCTGGTATCAGTTCTCTGGAAGCCTCAGTACAGGACTCCTAGAATCACAGGAAATGGAAACCCAGCAAGGATTAATTGTATTTGACTATTTTTGGAAGGTTGGGAGGCAGAAAGGGTTGTCCCTACTCAGGCTGGAACTACATGTGGATACAGACCAAACCCTGAAACTAAGCATCCAAAAAATCCAGTTTGGCTCTAGACTTTGCCCTAGCATTTGTTGGTGCAAAGTCCTGCCTGCAGGTGACTGCTAGATGGGGGGTTGGAAGGAGAAAGAATTTGAGAAGAAAAAACAGCTGTGGGGACTAGTTGGTGAATTTGTGTTTAATTCATAAATGATTTAAGTGAAATATTTTTAATGATTTCTATTAAAACAGATTTCCATTTTCCCTAAACTTATTTGTAAAGCACAGTCTGGCTACAGTTTGCTATAAACTCTTCTACTTTCAGGAATTTCTGCTATTGCAGACAAGTTCATCATAGAAATGTACAATGGTTTGGGTTGGAAGGGACCTTAAAACTCATCTCATTCCAACCCCCTGTAATGGGCAGGGACACCTTCTGCTATCCCAGGTTGCTCCAAGCCCTGTCCAACCTGGCCTTGGACACTTCCAGGGATGGGGCATCCACAGCTTCTCTGGGCACCCTGTTCCAGGGCCTCACCACCTTCCATTGATTGAATATTAGGAAGGATTTCTTCCTAATATTCAGTCTAAGCTTCCCCTCTTTCCATTTCTCCTTCTGCTGTTGGCAATGCCATATCACCTGTGGCACTTATTTTACTTATTTTGGCCAGAGCTATCCAGCGGGAATATGTCCATCTCAAGATGTGTAACATATTTTCCTCTTCCAAGTATTCGGTCCCTGCCGCAACCACAGGCTGGGAAAGTATGGAGCAGACTTGTAAGGTTTTCAGGACACTTTCTCCCTGTATTAGAGTCCTTCGCTGTCGCAGTTTTTGCCTGTGTGGGTTAATAAAACCATCTATCACACTTCCTGATAACAGATGTCTACATGTCCAAATAATACCCAGCATGGAGAGCTATGCACTCTGACAGCCCGAATCAGGTTTCAGAAGAGATTGAGACGACTCCAGAAGTGAATGGAATGCACAGATGTTAGCAAGCCTGTCCTTCTGATTAAGTTTGCTGCAATGCAGAAGGTATAAATATGTTCAGATGCTCAGAAGGCCATGGGAAATGAGAGACTGCGTTTTAGCACCCAGCACTTTTGAGTCCTGGGGTAATCCTGATTTTAAGTACACCTTTTATAGACCAATCTGGCTGAATTGTTCTACAAGTTAAATGAAGCAAAGACTTTGTAGAAGTATTCTGGCAAACAACATAATGTATCACTTAAAGAGCTATAACCAAGCAAGTGGAAAATGCAGCTCTTGTTGCAATTTAAAGCAGAGTAACAGTAGTTCATATTTAGCATTTTATTGTGGAAAATGAAAACAAATATTAGTAAGCGAATAGGCATTGTACCCCAGGGCACTCTGCTACCCAGAGATCACTGTATGGGATTGGGTAACCTTCCTCCAGCGCAGCTTCTAACTCTTAGAAGTTGCAATCTCAGTGCTTTCTTCCCTGAGGAAGGAGGCCCTTATTCCCACACGGTGGTGCTTCAGTTTTTGGGACAAAGCAGTCACATCTCTGTGGAGTCTCCTCCAGCCCAGAGGTAACACTGAGGCTTGGGAACAGCTTGATCTGATAAGAGCAGGGATGCATTTCAGACTCACACTCAACCACCTGCCCTGGCTGTGAGCCTCTCAGGTCATGTCTGAGGGTTATGGATTTCACACCTTTCCCATCCCTGTGACTTCACCAAGCTTTCCAAGGAGAAGTGACTTTGGAGAAGTTTGTCATGCTGAACTTTGATAAACTGTGGTACAATTAGTGTTAGTTGGATTGTCAGCCTTGGGGAGCAGGTGTCTGTGAAACACAAGGAGGTCCAACACTAAGGAATCCTATCCCACTAAGGAATAAAACCAGGCTTGAGAAAGTTCTTCCCTAGCAAAGAAATCCCAGCAGAGGAAGAGCAGATGATAAAGCAGAGATAAGGGATCTTCTCTTCAATGCTTGTTCTTCTCCCTCCATTCCAGGGCTACACCAGCACATCCTCATTGGTTGCTTCCCAGAGTCTCAAAAAGTTCCCAGGGGGCTGGTTCCAGCTGCTGTGTGTCTCTCAGCAGCCGGTTCTTGGGCAGGGAAAGCTGACACTCCACAGACACAACGTGCTAAACTCTGGTGTCCCTGCATGGTGCAGGAATCCTGCACAGCCGAGCCAACACTTCACAAAGTGCTGCCTCAGAGTGACTCTGAGGAGAGGAAGTATCACATTGATTATTCCTGAATCTATGGCCAATTACATTATTTTATTCAAAATTATACCAGTAAGGCATAATGTTTATGGGACTGGAAATGTCTTCTGAGTGACTGCTCCGGATGTTGGAAGTGCTTACTGCCCCAGGTGTCTCAGGGGTCTCTGCCAGGCTGGTAAATCTGAAATCCCTCATTCATTCAGGGCTGGAGAGTGCTTTAGTCCTGCATGAAGCATCGGAAGAGATTTTTACACCTGGGTTTTTATAGCCTGATCTTAGCAGAGAAAAGGAATAGCTCTGGGTTTCCATTTGAAATCACCTCAGGAGCAGCTTGTCACAGCTAAGCCGTTTGGTTTACAGTTATTCCTTTGGCTGCTCACTTTGGCTTTGTTTGCTTAAAAAATCACAACTGGTGGTAGCCACCATCCCTTCTTTCCCTGAGTCCACTGAGAGACGAAACTCTGAACTCTGCTCTCCTCATTTCCTTTCCCTTTCCTGTGAGTGCTCTGCCTCTCCTCTGCTGTTCCCCCAGAACTGCCTGACGTTGGCGATTGCCCTCCAACCCTGCCAGCACGAGTATTCCTGTGTGTTTGTGTTCCTGTGTGTTCCTGTGTGTATTCGTGTGTTTGTGTGGGTTCTTGTGTGTTTCTCTGTGTATACATGTGTTTGTGTGTGTGTATTTTTGTGTGTGTTCCTGTGTGCTCCTGTGTGTGTTCCTGTGTGCTCCTGTGTGTGTCTGTGCTCACACAAGCCCAGGGAGCTGCTGCACGTCCATGTCCTGCAGACCTTGGCACGAGGGACACGCAGCCGACCTTCCCACACAGGGAATGGAAACGCATCTCCAGCACACAGAGGGTTAATAGCTCTAAATCTAAAGTACTCATCTGCAATCTCAATTTGCTCAGAGTCCAGCAGCTGCATTAGTTGAGATAATTCTGTCAGTGAGTGCTGTTTGTACCCAGAACATGCCTGCTAAATTTGTTAAAGAATACCCCAGACTAACGCATCATTACACTCACAAAGTCATCTATCTTTTACTTCAGATTAATTCTTTTTTTTCCCTCTCTCTTCACCTCCTCCATAAATCCTGGTGCACTTAATTAATTTCAGTTCCAGTGTAAGGTCCATAATACAGAATTGTTCAAGCAAACACAAAATTAATTATTCTATTTACAGCCTTCTCATTGAAAGGAGCATTTCATCTTTCATAATTACATTTTGGAACGTCCAATTATGAATTCAGACTTCTGCTGTTTTGCATACCGTGATTGTATGCAAGTGTCTCCATGCCAATGAGAACCAAGATTTGGGTCTCACATTTCCTTCCAATTAGACTAAATTCAAGTACAGTTCCAGTCTGAAAAACCTTTTCAAGAGGTGACAGAGGGAGAGGGGGGGAGATGGGGGGTGCCTAAAGAATCAGGTTAAAAAATGCATCTATGAATGCACGTTATCGTTTCTTCTCCAGTGACGGAGATGACTTTATAACACAGCACAAGGCTGCTGTAGCTGGTTCAGTAACCCTACCAGCTGCTACAGGCTTAATTCTACAAGCAAAAGACTTTATCAAGTTCTTTTTGAGATAATGGAAAAATTCCTTGACTTCTATGGCTTTAAAAAGATCTTTTGCACTCATGCACAAATTGATATATATTATACCCTTGATTTGTGTTAATTATATCAATTTTTAATGCCTTCTATCACAGTAGCTGTTTTCCTCAGAGCTGATTTGTAAGTGAAATCTGAAGCTACAAAGGTTTCCTGCTTGCTGCAAACCTGGGGCAGGTTCAAGGAAGGTTCCTTGTGTTTTTTTTGAGAATTCTGGCCTTGACCCATGAAGCAGGGATGGAAAACCCAGGCTCAGCAGTTCTGGGTGTTGCCTGTCCACAGTTCCCCCTGGAAGTGAGGTCTGTGATGGGTGTTTGGTTCCCTTCGGAGCTGCAATGCCATGGGAAGTGGGGGGTCGTAGGAAAGTCTTGACCTGAGTTCTTACCCTCCAGCAGCTGGCGGCTCTGGGAGGGGACTCGGGAGACCTGGGCTCCAGTCCCAGCTCTGTCACAGGTGCTGTGGGTGATCCTGAGCAGGGCGTTTCAGGCTTGATGCGCAGGCTGCAGGTGGGAGCTGTGAGCTGGATGAGGCTGTTGGAGGTTGCTGGATGGACAAGGGGAGCACAGCTGCCTCCTGTCATCCCAGCACAAAATCCTGCTGTGACAGTCAGTTTGGCTGTGTGGGGACAGGGCTACATCTCTTTTTTATCTAATGCCTGGAGCTCCTGACCTCCAAAAGCACCCAGAGCTGCCTTTGCACTCAGGAGAGAGCAGGAGCTGGATTGACATTCTGGCTGAAGAGGTCACCCAGGAAATCCAAGGCTTTTTATGCTGTCCCTCTTTACATACTTGAGAAACGGCCACAGTTGATCTGACCTTTTAGGAGATCTGGTTTAAAAATTCCTACCCAGTACAGGTTAAAATGAGCTGTTATAAGAGCTGCAGAGTAGCTCTGGAGTCCGCCTGTCAAGTTTGATCATGCCCTGAAAAGCCAAAATGTGCCCATCTCCTTTTGAAACACAAATAAATTGCTTTAGCCTTATCTAGAGTTTTACAGTGACTGCTGTTCTAATGGGACGAAGCGCAGTAATCAGCTTTATAGAGCATATTTCCACGGCACACCCGTTATGTCATGCCGTGTTTACACAATTGGAATTAAGGATTAAGAGGTACACATACTGGGCAGGGGGCCAAAAATACTTTTACAGCCCTGATTTACTGGCTAGTCCATGCAGGACTCGGGAACTGTGCGTGCATCAGCTGCACTGGGAATGTGACTGGCTTGGGAGCGCAGGACTTAGCAAAGTGCGGAGTCACATCACGGTGGCTGAAAATAAACCCGAGGGCCAGGCAGGTGGGCACTGAGGGTCACCACGTGAGCCCTGGTGGGGTGGGTGGATGGGACCAACTGCTGCTGCTGCACTGGCATCTGTCCCCCTCCAAACACTTCTTCAGGTGCTGCCCTGGTGCCTGGGAGTTAAAACCCCTGGGCACAGAGCCTGGGTGATTGGTGGGAAACACATGAATAATAATAATGACAAAGTTTAACCTGTCACAATGTGCAGCTGGCAGCAGGGCTGGGGAACCTGTGCCCGTGGGCACTGCCAAGTCCTGGTTTGATACCTGCGCCAACAGAAACACAACACTTGAAAAGAAAACCCCGACTTGGGAGAAAAGGAGATTTTTCATAGAGTTATCTTTTTTATTATCCCAGAATCACAGAGTCACAGAATGATTTGTGATGGAAGGTACCTTAAAGATCATCTTGTTCCACCCTCCTGCCATGGCAGGGACACTTTCTGCTAGAACAGGTTGCTCAATGTCCTGTCCAACCTGGCCTTGACCACTTCCAGGGATGGGGCAAGGAACATCACGGTACTATTAAGGATGATGTTCCTTGCCTAACAATTGTACATTTCTAGAAACAGAAAAAGTTCTTAAATATAATTAATGTGTCATTTATGGCCAGAGAGCAGGACAGGTTGACCCTGCTCTTTGCCCACTTGCAGAACTCTCCCTGGAGAAGATCCATCCTTGCCTTGCTGAGCATGAACCAGGGCTGGTGCTCTTCACATTCTCATGTGCAAACCCAGAGAGGGTGGGCTGAGAGGAGAAGCAGAGTGGAAGCTCTGAGGCCAGGGGTATCCACTAGACAAAATGCTTCAGATTCAGAGAAAATGGGACAGGGAGAGGCAGAGGATGGTTGTGGACACTTCCCCACCGCCCACCCCAGAGGAGGATGCAGAGGGAGTAGGAGGGCACACTGACCTATTGCAGAGCCAGCCTGCTGCAGCCACCTTCTCTGGGCACCAGTGATGGGGACAGGCACTGATTTACCCTGCAAGGACACTCGCGTGCACCAAGCTCACGTCTCTGGCAGCCAACCCCCACGAGCTGAACCTCAGCTGGAGCTCAAGCACGTCTCCACTCAAGCTGGGAACAGTGAAGATATTTTTTTCCCTCCACAGATGCTGTTGTTAATTTGTTAGCCGTGTACAAGTGTGGGGTTTGCTGGGGGAAGCCAATTTGTGCAGTTTTTAGCTCATTCAGTGGTAAAGTCTGCTTTATCTCTTGTGGGAGCAACTTCATGGCTTACAAAAAGACATAAATAATCTGTTTTAAAAGTTGTGGGAAGGACAGTGGATTTATGGGTCTTATTGTCAGAAGGGAATTATAATGACCCTCTGGTCCAGCCCCTGGCCTACCATAAGCAATTCCTGACTCAAAGCTCACATCTTGCACTTGGAGCTGGTTTATTTTCTTTTTATAAACACATCCAATCCTGGCAGGAGGACTTCATTCAATAACAAAATATTTTTCTTACTGTCCTTAGCTGGCAGGAGTTAATTGTTCCCTTTGTGAGCTGTGAACGGGTTTGTGCTGTTCCACCTGGCATCTCTGCTTTTGTTTGTTAATTAGGTATTAATTGCAGAGGCTGTTGGGGATTTGTAGGTGAAAAGAGCATGTATTTATCGGTCCTGCATGGAAGGGGCTGAAATGAATCGGGCTTGGTAACAACAGACCTTGTACCATCCCTAATATTTATTTTCCAGGCGGTGTTATGGTCTGATGTTCAGTGAGGCACGGAGAGTTGAGGGAAAGATTTGGTTATTGATTCTCTGAATGTTGCAGCTCAGATCCTGCATTGCTGGTTAATGAAATACAGTGGTAAGGAAAGGAGAGAGGCAGAGGGCTGGTTTTTGAAATATCAAAGTTGCTATAAAATATAAAGGGAAATTGTGGAAAGTGAGTTAACAATGAGCCAGCTCCTCATTTTACAAGTTTCATGACAAAGCTAGGAAAAACCATGTAAAACTGATCCTTGGAGAAACTGGCATTCTTATAGGCTGCTAAGAACTATTGGAGAATTGAGTTGGATAGCCAGGGATTTTATACCTTTTGAAATAAAAATTTCAGAATAAAGTTTTCTGTATGGAAAAGAGAACAAGGAAACTGGAACTGAGGAAATGATACTGAGGAGAGCAAGACACTTCAGGTATATAAAGGATTATTTTAATGTTCTTTCCCAAAAACTTTCAGGAAATCAAAATATTGAGGTATAATTATTTCAATCCCTTCTGATTGAAGAATATATTAAAAACATGAAAAGAGAAAGCTACAGTTTGGTAAATGGATATAACTGAGGTAATTTCTTGACCTACAGGCTACAAGGCAAAGGTTGTTACTGAGAAACTCCTTAGGGGAACTAGAAAAGTAAAAATATTCACTTTTCCACAGCAGACTCATCACAATCTACAAGGTGTCATATATGGCAGGAAGGGATAGTGTGGGGCTGCAGACCCCTTCATCTGCGTTTCTCCTTGAGAGCTGCATTTGCCAAGACTGTCTGCTGTGGCCATTTTGAGAGAGCCTAAAAATTCAATTTCCAGAATGATGAAGAGCGCAAAAGAATGCGGAAAATGAGGTGGGGAAGAGATTTTCAGTGGAGAGCTGCACAATTTCCTGTTTAATACAGTATTTTAAAGCCTCTGTTCTTTTGTTGTGCTGCCAATGATGTCTCAGAATCCAGAAACCTTGCATGGATTTTTAAAATGATTTTAAGTCAGTTAAATAAATGCATAACTCCTGATAAGGCAGCTCATGCAGAATCACGCCGTATTTCTCCAGCAGTCTTGTTGAGCCAGTGTTTTTCTCTACCAAACTCAGCCTTTTACCTCCCTTGTGCTTACCTGTGCTCTCCTATCAACCTCCTGGATCAGGACAATGTGCTTTTCCTACCCTCAGCACCTCTATTTACCCAAGGTTATCTGTGGGATACTCAGTATCTATCATCTATAAAAACGTCACAAAGCCATGAGGACAAACTAAAACGATGGATTCTCTGTGAAAGGAGAAGTATTTTGTAACTTGTATGGGGATTGTGGGTTTCCCACCCTTTGCCATCTGCCCCAATGCATAAATCCTGGACAATAGGCATGTGAGCCTGTGATGTGGAAAACAAAATCAAGGATTGCCGACCGTCATTTGTTCGCTATCTTAAATTAATCCTATGTGATAATTTTTGTGGTTCTTCCACGTCACATCACATGGGCCTGTTCTGCTCATCATCAGCAGCAGCTGGACAAAGAAGTGCATTCCTCTGCTTTGTGTAATGTATTGCCTTCCCACTCTTCTCTCTGTCTTTCATCTCCGCCTTCCATAGAAGGTTTTACTGTCCTTGAGTTTGCTTGTCCTGCCCCCTCCTTCCACTTAGCCCACAGATTTCTCTGATTACGTGCATGAAGAGAGAATGTTCCCATGTTTGTGTGAGCAACGGCATATTCCCTGGACATGTCAGTGGATCAGAGACAGTGACAGTTTTAGAAATGTAGATTTTTTTTGATAATGAAAGCAAGGTTTTTCTTCTAAAGTAGTGTATTCAAATTGGTGGTGTTGCAATGGCAATAGTGAGTCTGGGAGCCTCTGCTCCCTTACGTCGCGTCAATCCATGTGAGACAGCACCAAGGAGGGGTTTGACCATCTGAGGATGTGTGGAGTGCCCAGAGAGGTGTGTTAGACGAGATGATGGTGGTGAGGCCTTCCAGATGAGGTTGGATCCCAGCAAGCGTGTACAGGGCTATTTTCAAAGTCCTTCACCCTGCCTTGTTGCTTGTTTTAATCCCTGACAAAGAGTCATGGCACTGCCCAATGGGTTCTCGTTTGTGTGTTGGCTTTCACAGAGTTTAATGATCAGCAGATGATGGTTGTATCTGGGCTGGGAAGGCGCTGCCTTGGACTGTGACGTTCCTGTTGGGCTGCATCCACTGATTATGATGATTATTTTCAGCAGCTTTATTGCATTGATGATAAACACAGGCATTCTTCTTACAAACAACAAGAAACTTTGAACCTTTTAAACACTCCCTGAACTGTGGAGAACTTGTTAAGCTGGATAACACTCAGCAAGGAAGCAAAGTGCAAAGTGCTGCCAGCCTTGCATTGCTCACAGGTCCATGCAAGCGGCCTCTGAGCAATGTTCCTGGTTCACCAGCGACCAGTGAGGGGTGCTCTGAAGGTAGGGGCACCTTCTTCTTTGGTCATGGTGGGAATTTGTTCCTGTTAACCCCAGGAAAAGAGGACCTTTGGGTCTTTGACAAATGTTTCTTGCTGATTGTGTGCAATACTGCTTCGCTTCCCGACTCACTTCTTCTTCCCTCTCCTTTCTTCCAAGGCTGGAAGTTGATTTCATTCAGCCTCTACTCTTCTGATCAGAGGTTTTGAGGTCTATAAGAGTTTGGAGACTATTTCCTCCCCTGCCTGTTCTTTCTTCTGCTTACCCAGTCTTTTGGTGGGGATGGGAGGACAGGGAACCTCTGAAGAAGAAAGTGAAAAAGAAAGCAGTGATTGGATTTTTAGTGCTAGCAAGAAGGAAACACTTGCTCACTTCTCTTCCTTATTCTTCCTCCCCCCAAGATGTTTTTAAAAATAGGAAGGATCTCAAATTGATGTCAGAACACCTTGTTCTTGAACTGCTCTGCAGATCACAGCAGCTGAGCATCACATTCAAGACCCAGAAAAGGACAAGAAACCCATGAACAGTTTTTGGGTTTGTGATTTGTGCCTCATCACTCTTGGGGCATTGTTGAAAGACTGTGGCTGTGAGCCATGTACTGAGCGTTCTGGGCCATGGCTACAGGAATGGGGCAGGAGGCTGTGCTATAATTATCAGACAGTGGAGCCCACGGTAGCTGTGTAGCATCTGCAAACACAAACACCCTACAGAGTTAATTCAGACTGTCTTGGTGTCACAATAGGCTCTAAACTCTAATGACAGTGACCAAAGGAACTTACTGCAGAGATATGAGAAGGTCTCCAGTCTCTATAAACATAAGCAAGGCTATATTTCCTAGGGAAATAATTATTAAATAAATAATAAAGTTATATTTCATAGAAAATGTAGATTATGTATTTATTCCAGAATATGTTTTGCTCTGGAAAACAGAAAGGACACTTGTTACAAGAATATCCTTGAGAGGAGGAAGTGTTTCACCAGCCAAGGAAAAAAAGACCTCCATGAAACACTTTTTTCCTTTCTCTTCCTTCCAGCCCTATCCAAATACCATGTGGAAGTCATTTGTCTTGGACTTGGGAGGTTTGCTTGCAAACAAATGCACTTCTTTTTCTGCAGAGCTTAGCTACAAGTTTGCTCCTTGAAACCAGACAAAGTCACTGGTTAGTCAATGCCTGGCTTGAACAGATCAGTTTGAATTCCTGGGTATGTAGTATTTTAAGCTCAGGTATTGGTTTCACCATATTTCTGTTTGTGCTAGCAATAAATTGATTTTTTTACTCTGCTAGTATTTTAAAAGACCCAAACCTCTCCCTTGCTGCCAAACCAGGATGGTTATTAAAGGATTCTAATATTCTTTCCTTTTATTGCCAGAACTGCTTTTAGAATAAACTGACTATGTGAAAAGTAATTACTTTATGTCCTAACTCTACACTTCAAGAAGTGGAAGGAAGAGGAGATGATAAGGCCTTGGACACCCAAAAGAAAGAAAAATTGTTCTCTAGCACAATTCTTTTCTGAAGGAAAACTCTCTTGTCTTATCCAAGTGCAGTCTCAGGCTTTTGGGATGCCAGAGAGCACCTGGTTCCTTGCAGGCTCCCCATCCATTCTTAGTGCATTTCTGGATATAAATAAGGTTTGTTTTTCTGATTCTTAACAGGTATTTTCTGTTGCCATCAAGTTGGTGGAGAAGTCCCTGCCAAAAGTAGCAAGGAGCCTCTTGTCAGAGGGAAGCCCGACCTTTAGGAGTTGCAAGGGAAGGGAGGAGACACTCCTTGGGCTTGTCCTCAGGACCCAGGGGTGGGGTTCTTCTGACCAGGATTGGTGGCCAGCCTTTGACTATCAGTGAAGCTCTTGGCACTACAGGTAGAGAAGCCTTGAGTCAAAGGAATATTGTCCTAAAATAAATGCCAAAAGTACCATGGGCAGATGCTTTCAGGGCACAGTTTATTTCCCTGCACTGGGGGAGCAGAGAGTGGATCTGGTGAGTGTCTGCAGCCTGGGCAGGAACAGTGACAGTCACAGCTGCATCTTGAGAAAGCCTTGGTGAAATAATGAGCAGAGCTGATCAGTGTGAGCATGTGGCTTCTGAGGGTTGGTTGCTGCTTCTCTTTCCCTTGTGTGCAAGTTTTTAATTATAAGCTGGACTTTTCTTTCACCAATCTAAGTGAAGCCATGGTACTCAGAAAGTCATAGCAAGTCTCTTCACAAATGGAGATTTTTATCCATAGAAGCAAACTCATGAAACTGTGTGTGTGAGATGGAGTAAAACAATGCCACTCTTGGGTTCTGGAGCTTGGTTTTGAGAAGACAGCAGGCCAGTATTTTGTCATCTCTAAATTCTTCCCATCCAGATAACAGGGACAAAAAAGGCAAAAGCAAAGATACAGTGTTCACAACTCATAGGCTTCTCCCAGTGTGCATTTTTCTGCTGTCTTTCTCAGAGAGCTTGAATTTTCTCAGTGACAGCCAGAACAAGAAATGCCAAGGAGAGTGAACAGGACTGGGAGTGCAGCAAGGTCTACTTGTCATTCCTGGGGTAGACACATTTCAGGGAGCAGGCTGAGAAAGTTTAGCCTAATTTAGGTGATCAAGAGGGATCTGGCTTAGGTTTGCAAGGCAGAAAAAGGGGATTCATTTCCCAGCATCAGGTTATGCAAACCACTGAGGTGGAGGTGGGAGGGGGTAAGCTGGCTGCGAGTCATTTTGTATCTGCATGAAAATGGAATTCAAAACATTCCCTCTAGAGTGGTATCCAATACCAAAATTGGATTTGGGAACTCAGAGTACATGAATATTTGTGCTGTCAATAAGAGTTATCTGTATACAGAACCCTTTCCTTGTCTGCTTTCTCTACCATGCTTCCTTCTTAATTCATTTTCAGTCTTTAATGTACTGTTGTGTAGCATCCTCTCCCATTAGGCCCTGTAATGTGCTCCGATTGCCTTCAGCTTGACTGCACTTAATAGCCAGCGTAAATAGAACTTAGTGTAGCATGCACTAACATCTCTATCCATTGTCCAGAGATTAAATACATGCCACAAATGGTTTACGCATCATCAGCCTCGAGCCCTCGTTTCATAGCTCCCAACCAAAAGAGGATATTAAATTAATTTGCAGGTTGCTTTAGCAAGGCCTAACAAAAAGAGGGGGGAAAAAAAATCCTGAGGGTCACTCTGCATATAATATCCATCAATCAAAAAAGAGGGGTGGAAAATGATAATAGCAGGTCATTATAAGGGGACAGGTGCACACATATTTAGCTCTATCTCTAGTTCAGGTCAAAGCTTAATGGTGTTAATGGGGAGGAATGCAGGCTATGTGAGCAGTGTGGATGTGTGAGGAAGAGGCAGAAGGGCAGCTCTGTGACAGGACAGCACTGTCTCTTCCAGATCTTCGTGCTTAACCCTTTACTCTGCCTGGGCGAGAGCTGTTGAGTAACACTGAGCTTGTGAGAGAGGAAGGAAAGGAGCAAGGCAGAGATCTCCATCTCTTGTCCTGCAGCAGCTTGTACCGTTCAAAGTCAGCAAGGAGGCAGGATTGGTGTAGGGCAGTGAAAATGAAATTACACAGTGCCAGGGTTCAGATTGGCAGGACCTGGGTGTGCTGTTATCATGGGCAGGGTTTTGTCAAGCAGCAGGAAATGCAAATGCTCCTCATTGAAAGGCAGGAAGGAGACCTGTGTTCAGTAGGGAATACGTGGGCTAACAGAGATGAACAACGATCTTCACGAGGGCCAGGACTGAGAGAACTGGAAAAACAATGGCAAGACCACATCTCATCTACTAAAACAAGAGCTGTGAATAAAGTTGTGAGATGTATTTAAAGTGAAGCGAGGCTGGCAAGGTTGAGGGGATAGGACAGAGTGCTTGACTTATTATGAAAGGAAGGTACTACATGAAAGTGGACTCCCCACAGACACTGTGTGCCAGCCCTACTTGTCAGTCTATACTTTTAGCTCAGTGACTGGAACAGACATGAACGATAAGAAAGCTTCAGTCACACTTGTGGGTTCCAATAAACAACTGGGAAGACACTTCAGTTTAAAGCACCAAGCTAAAAATTAGGCTACCTTCTTTGTGGCTGTGGCAAGTAATGTCAGCCAGGTATGCAGATCTTTTCTTTTTGTTTCAAGTTTCATAGCAATCCACAGAGGTGAAGGAAAATATCTGTGATTATCGCCATGTTTTGGATGCCAGCATCAGGGTTTTGCAAGGCCTTGTTGATGAATAATAAATCACTGCATCACTTGTGGAGTGATGTGGCTCAGTGCCACATTCCCTTGCTTTCTGGGGAAGTGTGTTTTCAGGTGCTGCATTCTGTAGTCTTCACGAGGAAATGATCCAAATCCTCCCCCAAGCCCACAACAACACACTTTGACTGACATGGATTGTTTTTCTGAGGCTCACAGTAAGTACCATCCGTACCCTGAGAAATGATATACTGGGAACTAGAATAATTAAGTAAGGAAATACCCTTTTCCACAGGAGTTAAAATGCCCAAGGACTGCTGTCATAGAAATCATGAACTTACAGTCTGTCAGCTGATATTTTAAATGCTGTTATTCCATGCGAGTTTTCCCAGGCTGGAGCTATGAAAGTGAAGAAAGGCAAAGCAGCACTGCATGTTAGCAAGGGTTCAGCAGAAGCCGTAAGAAAGAAATCTGCTAGTTAAGATATAAATAAGAAGCCAATTTCAAGCTTTTTGTAAGGGTAGAAGATTGGTTTGAGAGCATTCGGGAAGGAAAAAAAAATAAAAAAAGAAATTAATTTTGGGAGCAGGAGGATCTATTCTGGAAAGTGTTCTTGATTGTGTGGCCCACACAAAAGCAGAGGAGCCATTTCCCCAGTCTTGGTGAGCTCTGGTTGCCCCACAGTCAGCCCAAGACTTGCTTTCAGATGGGGTGGTCTGTATTCTCTCATGCTCCATTTCTTCTCCCATTTTTTTCCCTTCTTGCTAGTAAAGAGCAGAAGCTGCTTGTCTTGGAGCTGAATGGATGGGGAAAGATATGGATTTCATCCTGACCTGCTATAGAACAACTTCAGCCAGCTCCTGCCCCAATTTTCACTCCGAGCAGATGCTCAATCCACGTGTTCGTGGGAGTGAGGGCCAGGGAAGGGAGAGGGAGGCAAGAGGGAAGAGCCTGATGGGGCCGGGTTGTGCCGTGTGCTCCAGAACAATAGATGATCACTCTTAATTATGGCAGCCTGAATAAGCATCGCTCTGCCGGCCCCTTTCCTCCTGCTATCTGATCAATACAGCCTTAATTGCCGAAGAAAGGCAGGATCGTACACAATCACAGCACAATGGTTTAATCACTTGGACGCTTAAAGTTAATTTCAGGCAGTTCATTTCTCATTGCCTCTCACTCTGTCAGGCATGGCTTGTCTCCTTGCACACACAGGTGCACGTGTGCTCGCAGCTAAAGGTGGGTTATTAATAGCTTTTAGCGAGATTATTTGAGCTAATTGAAAATGTGGGAAATGTTATTATCATGCATAATCTTAGAAGGGCTTTTCTTTTTGAAGGGGAGTATGCTGAAAGCATTTATTGAGACACTTCTTGAGGGAAGAAATAAAAAGCTCTTCTTTTGTAGGCCATCCCCTCTGCTGCTTTCATGCTGACCTGTCCAGACCCTGGGGATCCTTAGGTTAGTGATCAGGTGGTGCAGCAGGACTGGAACCTCATGAACAGCTGGAGTGGGAATTCACCTGTCCTTTCTATAGCACCCAATCCTCTCCAGCCTTTGGGGATCTTCAGGCTAGTGGGCTGTATCTCTGCAGGATTGTTTTTGTGGCTGGCAGAGGGTGGCCACTTGGGAAGGTGGTGTTGAGATCCAGTGTGATCCTCGGCTTAAAATAAGGGGACACCTGGCCCACCATCTGCAAAATTTCTGCTGTTTCAGATGTGCAGATTTTGCTTGGATCACATTTTATAGATAAGGGTCTGCTGCAGCACCTTAATCCAGTTTTGAATATTGTCCAATAGATCCAGCTGGAAGCCTCAAGTTTGGGAGCTGTGAGATGCTGGCCATGAGAAGGAAATTTGGGTTTACCTTCCTCCTCAACAGAGCTGAGCATCACCACAGCAAAAGTACAGGCTTTTCAAAAGCCTCTTGTGATGCTGAGTGCAGTTTCTGACCTTCACTTTGAGACTCCTGAAACAATCCCTCTCCTTTTCTTCTCCCTCCCACCCCAGCCAGAGACTGATGCACCAAGCCTGACTGCTGTTTTTGTGAGCTCTTTGAATGCTGCTGACTTGTTGCTGCCTGAGAAAACCTAGATCAAGAAAACATGGATAGAAATGAGTTTTGACACAGAGGTACCTGGTCCAGTGGAGCTCTCAGGCATCACTTTGGCTTGTGAGTGAGCCCAGGCATCTTTTATCTTGGGTGACAATGAATCTGTCACAAAGAGGGGCTGCCACTTGCTGGGTGCCTGTGCTGCATTGAGGAGAATTTTCACCCCTACTTGGGCACTGAGTGTTGGGAAATCTGATCTCACAGGATCCAGGACACCAAGGAATATCTGAGAAAAAACACTTGCTCTGCTTGTAGGATAAGGCAGCGTGGGAGCCAGTGCCACACAAGTAAAGGGGCTGATGAAAGGTGAACAGAGCTTTTCAGAGCTGTAAGGAAGTCATCCTTGGGCAACAAAAATATTCTGTGAAGCATATTGCTGCTGATGGGATGGGATGGAAAGAAAAGTTGCTTGAAAATAAATCTCACAGCCATTTTAGTCACCTCCAACTTTGTTCTGTATTGGACTGTTGCCTACTGGGACAAAGCCTGGAGACAGCCAGGAGTTTCTACTGAGTGCCGGTCAGATAAGGATGAAGTTCACAGGCTACACTGATTTTTTTTTTCTCCCAGAAAATAATTTCCAGGATAAAAATGGTATCCTGTGTTTTTGTTATTATTTTCTGGCTACTGCATATCTGAAATGCCAGGCTCGGTTGCAGCTCTCTCTATGTCCGGCAGATCATTTTTTCCATGAAGAATAGCAGGCAATGTTAGAAATTTGATAAGAGTGGCTTTCTCCTTTGATGAGTTCCTGCCCAAAATCTTAGGCAGAAGATGAGGAATTCAGCATGAAGGATACAGACCAAGAGAAAGGACCTGACAGAAGCACAGTCACTCCCTTTGTTGCAATGCTTTAGGCTAACCATTATTCACAGCCCTTTCCTCATATTGCATCTTTCATGATTTGCTTAAGCGATTTTAAATTGCTTTTGTGATTTCATTTAGCAGAGACCACAATAAAAGTGACCCTTGAGTTTATGAAATGAAACAGCCTGCACAAAGGGACCGAGGGCCTCAGCAGTGTGTGGGGTGACGGGTTTCTGTGCTGCATGGGGTGCGTTTGCCTGGGACAAAGGGATGATAAAGGGCTCGCACTGAAATGGTGCAAGCGAGGAACATTTCTACCAGTGGCTGCCCAGAGCAGCTGGTGTGAAACCAGTGCTGACCAGCCCTTTGCCTGTGCAAATGAAGGGAAGAACTTTGCCAGACAGCCCAGAGCATGCTCACCACCCAGATTTTTTTTTAAAAATAAGGTTTTGGGTTTTTTTTCATTCCCCCCTCAATGTTTTCCTTGATGAGGGAGGCAGCAGGCAAATCACACTGGAGCGCCAACCGCATTTGCTGAAGGCTTTTTCAGCAGACCTCTTCAACAGGGGAGTTAATTTAGCAAAATGTCCAGGGCTCCGAGATTATGGCCAGGAGGAAAGCTGGATCTCACTTTCCAGGTGCTGTCCAAGGTGTATCTCTTGTACCTCACCCTGCCCCGAGGTGGTTTGGAGCAGTGCTGGCATCAGATGTTTAATGTAACACTGCAAGTCAGTAGAAATCCTTGGGAATGAGAAGGGAGGTGGAAAGAGTTGGCATTGCTGCAAACAAAAATTTTCCTTTGCCCCTGCAAAATCTTCTCAGAGAAAGACAAAAACTGTCTTTGGGGCTCGTTTTCCAGTCTCTATTTTTTGTTGTATCCAGTGCCCAGCTATTTGGGAAGTGGGTTCCAGCCCCCTCACCCCAAACCTGTTAGCCTGCTACAGTGATGCCTCTTGATAACGCCGTGATGTTTTTGACTGCCCAGAAATACAGCTGAGCCTCTCCAGAGCTGAATAAGGCACAAATGAAACAAGCATCAGCAAAGTTGGTGCATTTTTACGCAGCTGCTTTGCTGGGCTGCTCTCAGCTCTGCCACGGAGCAAATCAGCTCTTGGTAGCACTGCAAGGGAGGAATCCCGAATCTGACCTCTGCTTTTTTTCTGGGATTTGATTCCACTATCTGAGACAAAAAGCTAAGCAGAACATACAGAGGAAATGATAAAAAAGTGACCTGTTTTCATGCTGTTTGGCTGCTCTTTACTGTAGATGACAAGTGGTCTGGTGATCTTAGACAGCTCCCAGGGGGATGAAGGGCAGGATTTGAAGCCCTTTATCGGTGACACCTCATTTAAGGTATTACTCCCACTTCCCTCCACTTTGCACGGAAGTCATGTCTGGAAAGCCCTCGGGAAGAGGCTGCCTGCAACCCTCCCTTCTTGGTTCCCTGTGGAAAACACCATAGCCAGGGAAAGGCTATAGGGAAAACACCATAGCCAGGGAAAGGATAGATTTTTTTCCAGCTGTGGAGCACCTTGTGTTTTAGCAGGAGCCAGAGGCTGTGCTGTCATGCTGCAGCCTGGCTTGTTTCTGCTCTGAGCTTCTCTGGGGGGTTCAGTATCTATTTGCAAAAAGAGCAGCCTCCCTTCCTCTCTGCTCCCCAAGAAAAGCATTAAAAAACCCCAATAACCCCAGAGCAAACTTTTTTAGAGGAAGGAAGGAGAAGGCAATGGGAAGCTGAGGCACTGGGGGAAATCTGATTTTGAGATTTTTGTTGCTGTGGTGGCACAATTTCCTCTGATGCAGCTGTGTAATGAGTTCACATCTGTTAATGCCACATGTTGCTCTGCCTTGCACAGATGCAAAGTCTCAATTTTTCTAATTAGCAACAACATGAAGTATATCTTAATTTTCTGTCCCCCTTCCCTCTAATAAACGTGATATTAACAAGGTTACGTGCCTGCTTTCACGGGGTTTAATCGAATGAGGAGCGAGATTGGGTTAGATCACACTGTTCTTTTTAGGTGGGGCCTGTCCAGCCACAGAGACATCAATTCATTACAATAAGCAGAAAGCACAGGACAGGAGATGGGGGCACACACCCCTATTTTGCAGCAGCTGTATCCATCACAACCACTGTTACTCGTGTATGTGATTCTTCAAGCCTCTCTGGACAGCACTGCATATTTGTGTTGTACATATATCTTTATTCTTTACAGTGTGAGTGCCCAGGGAGGCCTGTAACACCCGCTCTGCCCAGACATCCAGCTGCATTTCTGGTCTGAGGGGATGGGGGACACAGCCCAGGCCCAGGCAGGACAGGAGCAGGAGATCCTGGAGGCTCCCAAAGCCATGAGAAGCTGCAAACAAACTGAATCTGCAGAGAACAAAAAGGGATAATCCTGTACCTCTTCATGCCAGGAGTACTCAGTGGCATCTCTGTGTGAGACTGAGTGACTTCACTCACTCTTAGCTGCAAAAACGCTCAGTTGGGGCTGTTGGGGACCCTGAGAACACAAGTTGGGGGGCTCTGCCTGTGCTCCCCACAACAGAGATCAGAGCAGGACAGAGGTGTGGGTGGAGTTCTCCCTGAGCAGGATCCAGCCCTCCCTGGACAGCCTGCATTCATATTCCACCTGACTCTGCTGGGAGAAATCCGTGGGGACCCCAACAGCAATTACTTGTGTGATTTAATTGGCATTATCATTTTACTGGCTTGACAAAGATAAATCGCCCTATTGGGTAAGGCTGCTACTGTGACAGCAAAAGCAGAAGGAATGACTTTCTCCTTCTCTCTGAAATAGGAGATGACTACCAGTGTATCTTAATAATTAGTGCTGTTATAATTAATCGGGCTATTTGAGAGCCAATCTAACAAACAAATGGAGGGCTTGATTGTTCAGTAATTGACAATTTGTTTCCAATATGGTATCACTCGCTTCTGCTTGTGCAAAGAAGCAAAAAGACACAAAACTGAGATTACTGGAGGGCTGGGGCTTGGCCGCAGTGAGGACAAGTGACTGTGTGAGAGAGCATGGAGGAAAGGAGCGTTCCCAGGCACTGAATGTCCCAGGGACCCATTTGTCTTGGAAATACACACACACACACACACATACACAGAGTTATGGTTCCTTCTGTTTCCCTGCTTTTCAAACAGTTGCAGCCAGCTGTCACTGCCTGCGTGGGTAGTTTTACAGAAAAGCAGAGTTTTCAGGCCTTGGCCTTTCCATACAATTTTCACCCTGGTTTTATTCCTGGATATTCTCTCTCCAGGCTGTGTTTCTTTCCTTTCTCTCTGTCCTACCCTCTGCTCTGCAGTGCCAAGGGTGCTCTGGAACCTGCAGTAAGCTCTTTGTTGATGCTTTGGGTGGAAGGACAATGTGTGGCCGTGGCAAAGAGTGTGTGGATGGACCAGGCAGTGCAGCACTGGGGTGTTGCTGTCTGAATGCAGACCAGACTGTGTGTGGTGCTCCCATTCCTGCCTCCAAAGAAAGCAAAAACAACACGAGAGTGGGCAAAGCATTTTTTAAAATTTCCATTATTTAGGTGAAGGAAGCAAGATGCAGATATTTTGCTGGTAAAATGTCTCTGTGATGATAGCAGGTTTTGAGAAATGGTTAAGAGTCTGCTGTTCTCCAGGAGATTCCCTCCCACTATCTGCATGAGAGCTTTTGTCTTTCTTTCACATAAGACTAAATACATCTGAGTCCTCAATGTCTCAGTCCTCCTACAGCACATGCTCAACTCCCATGGGCTTCTGAACTCCTGTTGGTGCTGGCCTGGAGGATGTTTTGTATCACGTTAAAAAGGTAGCAATAATCACGGCTGAGGAGACCCTGCAGGGAATTCCAAACTTTCACAGTTCTCTGGAATTGGCCTTGGCCACCAAATGTGTATGGATGGATATCCATATGGTCTGGGGTATATAATTTTGGGGATGGCTTTTGCTCCCAGTGCAACTCCTCCCTGTTGCAGCAGAATTGTTGCTGCACCCAGAGAGGCTGTGAACAGCTCTGTCAAGTGGCAACGCTTCTCCCCCGACCCAGTTTAAATGAGATATGAATAATTGATTTGCCTCCTGAATAATTAATAGGATATTCAATAATGAAAGTAATTGTTTGGCTCATTCCCCCATTGATAATCAAGCTAATCTTCCCCTTCAATATGTGGGCCATACAGATATGTAAAGCAGTGAGACAGTTTAAAGGCCGATAATGCAGCTAATGTGCTCGGTGTGGGGTCACCTTGTCCAAATATTCCGGCAGCTCCCAGGGCTGCTCTCCGCTGGGTTATCCATGGCACAGCCAAACTGTGTGCAGCAAGGGTTTGTTATTTTCCTCCTCATTCTGATTGCTGAACATCTCCCACCAGGGAGGAGTCTTCTCTTGCAGTTTAAACAAAAATCGTCAGACGCCACTTGCTCCAATTAAGGCTTCCAAGGAGGTTTGTTCTTGCTCCAGTCAGTAGTGCGCGGATTAAAGGGAGCAAGCGGCGCTCTGAACTCACGGGGCTGCTCTCTTCTGCAGGAATTAGAGCTCAGCTCCACAGAGAGGCTCCGAGCTTTCCTTTGCCACCAGCCCTTTAGAAATCAAAATCAAACCGAAATGTGTTAATGCTGATTTTGCAGCTGCTGCAGTTGGGTTTTTTCAGTTTCTAATGTTGCAAGTCCCATTTCTAACGTTACAAACCTGGAAGTCTGAGCTGACACCACTGTGGCACAAAGTAGATGTGCCCTCTGCAGAGGAGCTCAGCACTGACAGTGGAGTGTGAGTGGCTGGCACAGTCCCAGGTTAACCCAGAGGCACTTTGGGGGTGTCCATCTGAGGTGCTCCCATGAGCTGGGCAGAGTTACCAGATCTGTTCTGGGGATCTGGGGTTGAACCACAACATAGCATCACAAAATCAAGTGATGTGAGCAGAGATCCATGCTGCTGGGGCCTGAGTCAGATGCTGGAGTGTTTCAACACTTGCAGTTACAAACTGTAACCCCAGACAAGCCTGTCTGCATCCCCTCCTGTTCCACCAGACCTGTGGTTCCTGCACATTCCTACTGGGTCTCAGAAGTGCTTGAGGTCCTGGCAAGTAATGCAAGTCACAGAGCGTGGAAGACATTCGCAGGTGGTGCTGTCCCAGAGGTGCCAGTACTAGCAGGTAAAGAAATCCTCTGCCACTGTTGTAGGCTCGTCCTGGCAGAAAGGGCATTCAGAGATCTGCTATGAGCTCCATGGGTTTCATCTTTAGCTTGTTTCTAATGAAATTAAGGGCTGAGAGAAGCCTGTTCTCACCACAGTGTGTGTTCAAAGTTCTGCACTTATGACAGAGCTTATCAACATCACTGGGGCAGATAAGCATAAAAAGCATCTTGAGACACCGTGCACAGTGAAGGTGAAGCTTGGGACAGTCTGGAAAGAGGGGGAGAGGGAGTTGTGCTGCTGAGATACCTCCTGGGTGACCAACATCCCACCCTCCCTGGGCTCTGTGACCGATCCGTGCCCTGCAGAGATGTGACTCTCAAATGGTCTCAGACTCTGCCCCGGGTTTCTGTGGGGTCTCTGTAGATGCTCTGAGTGGAAGTTTGCTATGAGAGGCTTTTGCAATAGCTGGGACATGGCTAGGAGCTTTCAGGCATCTTTGATTGTGTCCTGAGCCCATGCTGTGAAGGCGGAGTTCCATTGGGGTGGACATTCCCAGCAAAGATTCCTTAAGCCTGGAGCACAGGGGATTTATCTCGTTGAACAAACCCCACACTTTCTGAGGTTCAGCTCCTGAGGTGTCTGTCTGGCGGGCAGGAGATGAAGATGTCATTTGGGAATATCAAAGCACTGCAGCTCCAGAATATTATATTTTGCCATGAGGCTCAAACCTCCAGGACAGTGAGCAGCCCTTGAGGCGGGGAGAGCTGCAGGTGACTCGTACATCTGACACTGTGATGCTTCATCCTCTGGGTCCCTCCTTCTGCTGGCAGCAGCAGTGAGCAGAAAGAGTCTCATGCAGATTGATGCACTGTTATAAATGTGCAGGTGGGAACCATTTAAAACAAGCAAGGAAAGCAGCAGAGTGTTCCTGGAGAAGGATCTACATGAGATGACAGTGCAATCTGGGAAGCCCTCCCCTGCAAAAGCTACTTGAATTTAGATACTTTTCATTTAGATACTTTTCATTTTAACCAGTTTAATTTCTTTATGAGGGCTTTCATTTGAAAAAGTGGCAGCACCGACAGGGCTTGGAAAGATTCATCTTCAGCCAATTTACTCTGCAGCAGATTTATCATTTCTTCAGTAATTTGAGCAGAGACACTTGATCGTGCATTCATTTATACTGCTCAGAGCTGCTTGGTTGTGGTTTACTTGTGGAAAGTGTGAGAACAGATCAATGGGGAAGCGGAAATGCCATGAGTGTTCCTAAGAAACCTCTGCAAAGGTGACTGTCCGGGGAGAGGGGAAAATGGCAGGAGCCCATCAGCTGGGTAAAACCAGTAAAACTCAACTTCATTCAAAGCTTTTTCTCATCACGGGCTAATTTATTTTGAAGATGGCAGCACCACCCTTCCCTTCCCCTCCCTTCTCCAGGCTATTAAGGGGTTTGTGAGGGGTTCCCAAGATCAAAGCTCCCTTGGTGATTTAATTGATGTGCAGCTGCTGCCTGTGAGTGGAGGCAGGCAGACGCTCTGGGGAGGGAAGGGGATCACGGGGACACACCACAGCCCTGCCAGAAGAAATACTGCGGAAAGCCACCCGCCTCCGCCTGGCAATCCTGGTGTTATTTATGCACACACATAAAGGGTTCCATGCATCCCACTGAAATCTCCGTTATTCGTCAATGAGATCCCCCCTCCCGCTCTGCCTCAGCTAACATTTACAGTAAATCTGTTACACTGACCATTAAATCTGGAGCTGCCCTGAGCGATAGTTTCAATGGGTGTGTTGACAGCCCGAGTGTTAATAATGATGCAAACACTAACCTGTTTATTGATTTGCTTTTTGTACCCTTCATTCTACCTCACTCCTTCTCACTCTCGGAGGAGAAATCCTAGAATTAGTAATCAGGTGACAGCTCAGAGCCCCCGTCTGTTCCCAGCAGTGTCATCCAACCCAAACTCCCGGAGATAAATTACAGGTGCCGTATTCTGCCTCTGCCAGCCATTCAATATACTGTTACTCAATGCAAGATGTAGTATTTGTCATTGGTGCCGGCAGACAGGAGGAGAAAAAAAAAAAGAAACATTAACACAGACGTGAAAAGCTTTTAACTTTGACAAGAGAAGCATAGGGAAGTTTTACATTTAGCCCCTCCACAGAAGGCCAGCACCCATCCATTAAAGCAGCTTGCCAGACAGTGGGTGTGGTAGAATGGAGCTGGGATCAGGATGCTGAGAGGAAACCTGACGTGCTCACGGTGCTTCCTCCTCCTGCTGCCAGGTGGATGCCTGCCTACAACACTCAGGAGCATGGATTTGGTGAAAGGCTTTTTTGGGTTCCTACAAAAACATTTGTCTGTTCATGAGCTTCCTTGAAGCTGAGATGGCGGTGGGTTCATAGAGGCGGTGCAAAGAGCAGTTTTGATTCATGCTCTGGGGGCTGTGAGCCTGTTCAGACAGTGGGGGACACCAGGTGAGCAGTGACACAGCCCTGAGGGCTGGCCCTGCTTGTGCTCTGCTGAGAAGCAGCTCAGCCAACTTGTTTGCTTCTAAAACACTGGCCCCAAAGCAACCCCATCTGAGCTACCTGGCAAGGTTCTTTAGGTTGTAAAGTGTGAAGGGCTATGCAAACAGAGCCTGAGCAGGATCCAGGAGCTCACATCTGCAGGGGATCAGTCCTACATCAAGTCGGGAGCTGCAGATGCTTTCCCTGTGACGGGCTCGGTGTGACATCCAGCACCAGACACCGCAGCTTTGCTGATGAGCTGCACAGGCTTGTGAAAGAAGAAGCTGGAGTTAAATGAAAGCTAGGCTTCACGCTCCCCATCTAGCAATGCTTTTTGACCTATGGTTTTTACGGTCAGGAGAGAAACCTGCCAGTAAATAAGCAGAATTTATAAACCCTGCAGGGACTCTGATATATTCCCCAGGAGCTGGGGCCCCAGAGGCTTTCAGTGACATTTATAAGCTTCACTCAGTTGTCAGACCCCTTAGTTCCTTTTATTTCTGCTAAGTTTATAAGCTCTGAAAGAGCAGTCTGCAGTGTTTATTAACTGCACTGCAGAGCTGAAGAAAAGCAGCTGATCCAAAAGAAACACAATTTTACCTGTACCTCTTAAACATGGTTCAAATCACAGCTCCATATTCTGTGTGTTTTATCCTGACTTCTAATATTTGCCCATCACCAAACAGATGGATGTGTGTTATTATAGAAAATAAAATTACACCAGTGGTAAAAATCTTCATAGATGCCTTAGTTCATTAGGAGGAACTGAACATAACAACCAACCACCAGAAATGGGAGTTTGTCAAGCCTTAAATATTAATATCTACATGAATACGTAACTGTGTCCATGAGGAGAAGCTGAAATCCAATAGGGGTCAGTGAAAATCAAATATGTGTAAAAAAATTGTATCATGCATGTTTCAATTGGACTAATATTTTTTAACTAGAGTCCTTCAGCTCTGTGAAACACCGAGTTTCCCAGGGACAAGGGAACCTTTGGTGGCAGCCAGCAGTTTGGTGAAAAAGTGTTTAGTGCTGTAGTACATGGAAGTAGCCTCAGGACAGCAGAATCAGCCACTGGTTTTGACATATACAAAAGAACTGTGCTCAAATTATAAATCCCAGGGTATTTTTGACTACCTGGTATGCCTGCAGTGATTCTGAGGAAAACAGAGCTCTTTCCACAGTGGAATGGACATGCAGGTTTACTCCAGCTATTGGTGGAGAACAAAGCAGTGACAGACCGCTTGCCCCAATTTCAATAAATCCAAAGGGTGAAATGCTGTCTACAAGATTAAGCAAAGTTTTGGCATTAAGGATTCCCATATAAGCTTTCAGGACTCCTTGTTTTTTAAAACTTTTCAATATTTTGTTTTCCGTGTCTTTTTACCTTTCCTCCTAATAGGACAATATACTAAATTTTGTTCATTGTGTTTCCAAAACTGTAGAGTTGATGATGTTTGGGCTGGGCAATTGTGAAAAAGGATTTAATATTTTTGGTTTATTTAAACATGTAGGTGTGCTTGGACCCTGGTTAAAGAGGTAAAGTCCTTGACTTGGCTGACCAGCATTTTCCCTGTAGGAACTCAGGTTTGGAGTTCTCAGGTTGGTAAAAAAATCATGTGAATTTAACAGAACAGAGACAAAGGAAGAAGAAACAGTCCAGAAGCTGGGGACTGGGAGGGATGATGAAATAACAGGGGTACTTGTGGACAGAACTGCTAGGAGTGGGAAAAGCACAGAAATAAAAGCAAAGCCCAAGAGGAACAGAAAGCACATGAAATAAGTGGAAAAGAGAACAAAGCCTCATCCTGTGAGACACAGGAGAAGGCCAATCTTAAATAATTATAGCAACAGTTTGACTTTAAAATCAGGATGTATATTTGTTGAGGCTCCTCCAACAGTGCAAGTCTCTCCTCCTCCCTTTCTTTGCACAGATTTCCCCAGACAATTCACAGTCCTTTCCTTCCTTTATTTATGTGGTTTCATATTTCATGGCTTTTGGTTACTGTATTCCCATCATGATTTATGACCAAAGGGAAGAATTGCATCCAGGTGATGATCCAGTCCATTATCTCTAGGGAGATGCTGACCACTGCAGTGGAGCACAGAGACCTGTTGTACCACGTGATGGAGAGCAAGCAGAAAAAGAAGGCTTCCAGGTTATGAGGGAAAAGCACAATTTTTGTAATTTGGACAGTAGGAGGCAAAGAAAAAAAAAATCCTTTTTCCTATTTTTCCTCTTCCTGAATGGGATGTATTATTAAAAAAAATATAGGAGACCAAATATATTCAATGTGCTATCACACAGCTGCCTTAGCTGAAATGACCCATTTTAAATGCATGATACAACAGGGTAAATCTGTCTCGATACCACCCTTGGCTGGGCTGGAATTTTTTCTTCCACTTTTTCCTTCCAGTTTTCTGCTTTGCCATTAATAAATCAAGATTTCTTTGCCCTGCTCTGCACCTTCACAGCTTTTGCAGATCATTAATACCAAGACAGGGCTGTTAATCTCTTGGTCCCAAGGTGCATCGACCCACTTGCAGAGAGAGAGGCTGGGACACTGGTGGGACAAGAGGGAGAGGCTGGGACACTGGTGGGACCATGCCCTTGGTCACAGAGCAGGGGGGATGCACCCCAGGGCCACATGAACTCCAGAAATGTCACCATGCGCCCTGGCCTGCCCATCCTGCTCTGACAGCAGCCGTTGTTTTTGGGTGTGGACCTTGGGATAAACCTCACTGTGAGGTGTCTCTCTGCTCTGAGCCCCAGCACTTTTACTCCCTGTGCCCTACTTTAGCAGCGGCTTTGCCAAGGAATATCTCCTCCTCTGCTGTTGCTGAGGTCTTATTCCCTTTGCTTGGGTTTTCATCCAATTCAGCCCTTGTATCCCTAGTGGCACGTAGAAGAGGCAAACACCCTTGCTTTATTTTTCAGGTCTCTTCCGATCAGTGAAGGGCAGGAACAAAGCTTGGCAATGAAAGGCAATTTCTCCTAACCCAGTGGGCGAGCACAGTGTGGTAAGAGTGCTTTTAAACAAAAAAAATCCAATAACTTCCATATAAATTGTCCAGGAGAGAAAACTTTGTGTTTTTGACATTTGTAGCTGTTTCAGCATTTTTCTGTGCAAGATGAAAAACTTTTGCATTGAGCAAAACACAGATTTATGATCAATAAAGTGAAGTTTAACAGTTTATAGGGGCCATACATTCTTTTTTTAAAAATCTGATATTAAAAACCATTTTTTCCCTCCCAACCATGTGAGAAAGCCTCTCCAGTGTCAGTTTCAGCATAGTAAAGCAGCTGGCAGAGCACTGAGGGTAATCAATGGATGGGGTTTCCTGAAGGACGAGTGGCCACTCAAGCCACCCCACTCTTACCCTCGCAGAGTCGTGTACAATAAGACCCCCAGATGCCCATGACCACCTGGGTGGGAACCTCGAGCTCTGGGGCTGTGCTTGCCCTGTCCTTTGGAGAGTTTTGTCCTTTGGAGCACAAGGCTTTTGCAGGTCCCTTTCTGGACCATAAAATAAACCCATTCCTAATAACTCTCCCACAAAGCTCTGCAAGTCCTCCCGTAGCACAAGATACAGGGAGAGAACAGGCAGCTGCTGCCAAACAAAGAGTTCCACAAGTGGTTTGGGAACTGCTTGGGAGGACTGAGTATGTGTGAGATTTTATTGGCACTGCCTCGTGTCAGGCTGCAAGCGTTCAGGGAGTGCTTCTTCCCAGCTCAGCTCTGGTCCACAGGAGCATGGAGCAGGCAAATCTTCTGGTATTTCGCCCTCACCTTTGCCTCTCACCAAGAATGCTCACCTCTAAAAACATTCTCGTAACAGAATCACAGAACGGTTTGTGTTGGAAGGGACCTGAAAGCTCATCCAGTTCCACCCCATTCCACTATCCCAGGTTGCTCCATGCCCTGTCCAACCTGGCCTCAGACATTCCCAGGGTTAGGGCCAGCACATCTTCCCTGGGAAGCCTGAGCCAGGGCCTCCCCACCCTCACAGGGTAGAATTTCTCCCTTTTATCTCATCTAAATCCACTCTCTTTATCCCTTGTGCTTTCCACGATAACAAACGTGCCAGGTCCTGTTGCAGAGATGCTTAACATACTAGAAAACAGAAAAGACTCTTATTCTCCGAAGAACAGACCACTGCAATTGATTGTTTTATATATTCTACCAGAAAATCACATCCCCAGGCTACCTGATAAAAGCTATTTGAACTTAGCTTTTACACTAGAGTTAAGGTGTAATTTTGAGTATGAAATTATGGAGTATAAGGCCAATTATGTTGCCATTAAAACCAATAAGAAAGATTAGATTTATTGTAGAGCTAGAGATGTGAGATAGTTCTTATTTTATGCTCCTGATTCCCTGATTATGCAGTCTCAGGGCTTCCTGCACCTGAAGGAATATGGAAGTGCTCGAGTTGCCCTTATCTCTTCAACATGTTCCTCTCTGTAAAGGACTATCTCAACACAAGATCTACAGTGGGAAAATAGGAAAGTGGCCATTACCTGAAGAAGGCAGGGATTTAGCTTTTTCTTTTTTTTTTTTTTTTTCCTTTTTCTACAGAGCATCTGACAATGCCAATAAATTTGTTGAGGAGGTAAATTGGACTAAATAATCCCTGGGTTCTGCATGAAGGATGATGTTGCAGCACAACCACACTGACCATGTCCCCTTCTTCCCACGACATTCCTTGAAATTTATCACCCAGTTGTGAGCTTTAACTGTGTAAATCCCCAGTGAATTGATGGGAGAAGAGAATCTGGCTGAGGTTTATATGCTGGCTCTTAAACCCTTAAACGCTGATGGCAGTGCGGTCCCCATAAAGTTGGGCCTTGGGGAATTTATTTACACATGGGGAGCTGGGACATGTGGAAAATTGGACTGAAGCAAGTGGGAGCTCAGAGCTGAGCAGTGGAACTTGAAGACTGACAGCATGCTGTGATTCTGTGGAGTACACAGCCATTTTCACTTGATTAAATAAAAGAAACTCGGTTCTTGGAAGATCTGAAAAGCGGCCATTAGAGATTTTTGTCTAAAAGCTTGCAAGTTTTTGCATTTCTTCTGAGGAGAAATTTACACTCAGAAAATTACAGGATCTACAAAGCGATGTTTTCTGAAGCAAATACTGACATTATGAGTATCTTAAGCACTTGCACTGCATATCTGAGCTGAACAGCATCTCCTGACTGACAAAGCCGTCACCCGCTAAAAGGAACTGTTATAAAATTATGACTAGAGCATATATAATGTTTGTGTTTAACAAGATGACAGAAATGCCACCTTAGTAAAAACTGATTATGGTTACAGCTGAACAATTCACATCATGCAAGATTTATAATATTAAGGTTATGCAATCATCTAATCGGAGAGACAAGGCTTGAGTAATAATATGAAATGCATGTACTTCAATCTGCAGCAGTGGATTCATTGCTGTTTTCTTATTAGCTCATGCCAGCATTAGGGCTGCATTATCCATTTCACCATAGTCTAATTCAGCATTTCCATCTGAAAACATATGCACAGTAAGTGATCTATGCCAAACAGGGAAATGGAGACAAAGCCATTTGAGTGACTTCACGGCTATAAAAACATACATAATCTGTATGTCTTTCAGCAATTCTCAATACTTTATACTACATTTCTTTGCATGAAAAGTTTTCCCAAAATAAACGAAAAAATAGAAATTGCTCTTTCTCTTCCCTGGAGAAGAATTCTTTGAGGGTGGAACCAGAGCAGGAATCCAGTTTGTGAATTTCTCATCTTGGAAGTGGGAATATCAGATCATCCTATTAATGGAGTGCCAGCTAGCTGGGAATTGGCAGGTGTGGCTCAGGATAGGAGAGAATTACTTGAAAAGTGCATCTTCCAGCCCAGATAAAATTGGTAATATTTATATTATTAAATATATAAAAGGAATCTCTGTTTTTTCTTAGAAATGAAACATCTCAGATATTTTCTAAACATCAGATATTTTTGTCCAACAAATAGCAGTGCACACACATACACATAAATATATATCACAATATATGTATATAAAAACTCTAACTGGTAAATTACTGTACAGGGAAGTCATAGTATACTCCAGGTTAAAAATGTGCTATTTTGGGGCTGACGAGATCAGGCATCATATTTCGAAGGCACATATTATAAAAGTTGACAAGTGTTTATAATGCAATAATCAGACTAATTGACTGAGATCCCTGATGCAAATGAGACTTTTCACGCAAACCTCAGACTGAGATTCCCTCTGAGCTGAGTTAATTTTCCAGAGCCTGTGCAGATTTTGGTCTTGTGAGATGCTGGGGTCTCAGGACATCAGGCACTCCTGGGAGGATGGGGGACCTCACTGCACCAAAAGTCTCTGGTAATTTGTTGTTCAGATCCCTGTACATGTATGTGGATTCATCAGACTCCTGCAACAACCACAATTCTCAGAGAGAAAAAAAAAAAAAAGGAGTATTTCAAAGGTAAACAGAAGGCATTTGTGTGCTGGGGTCTGATTTATTATACACACTATATATAGCTGTCATTAAATGAGCAGGCTAACGTGCAACTATTCTTCATGGGGGGAAATGAACAGGCTATTCTCTGCCTGCCTGGAATTGTTCATATTTCTGGAAACTAAAAGCAGTGTCTAGGAAAGGAAAGAATGCCTAAAATGCTGTAAGATATTTGATTTATCCTCTTCAGGCATTACCTCTCTCTCTTCTCTGTGTCCCAGAGAATTATTCAAGTCAATCGATCTTAGAAACTATTTCTAGCAACCCCAGTTTCCCCCAAAACTCCCTGCTAAAGACCTTAATCTGCCTCCTTTTGTTGTTATTGTCATTAAAATAGGCTCAAATCAGTCGACAATTTTTGTTTTTACTTTGAAGTTGCATTTTGACCTAAGGAAAACAATTCATCTCCTCATTTGTGTTACCAGCAATTCACTTATGAGTCTGCATACGGTAAACTGCAATATCCTTTTGGGTGCCAGCTAAAGCAATTCTCATCTCGCTGTTTAGTTACACAAGAAAGAGAAAATAAGTGATGCTGCCTGACTGAAACAACTCTCCCAGTGCTGACTCAGGGACATGGCTACAAATATTCAGATTCTTCTTAGCAAAAATTAATTGCTGAAGAAAACCAGGAATAATTTTAATTAATGAAGAAATATGATTTTGAACTACTTGTGGCCACAAAGCAACACATGATTTAATGAACTAGGAGAAATGGCTAATACAACCTAAAAATTGCAATCAAAATGGTTGTTTCAACAGAAAACTGGAATTTAGTTAGGTTATGCCTTTCATGACAAAGCTCCCTTGACACAGATACATGGTTTTCCTCATCAGAATATGGAATGCTTCTGGCTGAAATGAAATGAAATATTTTGGTTTTCAGGAGAAAAAATGTTCACTATGTTAGGCTGAAAACGCAATGTTTTCCAGTACTTTTCTTATGTCCTAGTTCCTGATTCTGGCTGTCAATTCATTTATCATTCAGTTGTGCAATTTAAATAGCATCCTCTCTGGAATGAGACTGGGACCTGTGCAGGCACTGCAGCGTTTCATGTGGAGTGGGATGAGGAACATCCACCTCATGGCAGCAGGGCAGGACATTGTGCCCACAAGCATCTCCATGGACCTCCCCCTGTCGCAGCTTCTCCAGCAGATCCCTGGAGCAGCCAGCCCAGCTCAGCATGCAGAGCTGTGCTGATCGGAGAAGCCTGTAGGCAGGTTTCTCCCCCCCCAAAAAAGACTTTTGGTGTCACCCAGCCCGCGAGAGATGGGGCACATTACACTCCAGGCACTGGCAACCCCATGAACGATCAACTCTGATATTTCCTGCCAGCCCTGTCCTACACCCACCCTCAGCTTTAAGGCTTCGGGGTTGTTTTTGTCTTTTCCAGCTTAGGGAAGCTGAGGGAGAGGAAGGGGGAACAAGGAAACCCTCTAGAAGACAAAGTGCCCCCCCCAGGGATGTCCATCCTGCGCAGGGAGATGAAAGGGCGTCGTTGTTTGACAATGAGGGTGTGTGGGTGTCTCTCATCCCGCTGACACCCAGTGCTGAGCTGCACAAAATACCCGAGGGTCGGCAGAGATAAAAGCAGCCATGGCCCTCAGGGCTCTGCTTTCTGCCCTGTGCCGTGTTGGATGAGTTAAAGGCAGGTGAGGCACAGGCAGGAATAGCTTCCCCCACGGCTTCTCAGAGCTCTGCTCCTCTTTTCTCCATCTGTAGGTGAGGAAGGGTCTCAGGCACCACTTGGCATCGGCTCTGGCTCCTCCACCCGAACATTTCCAGCCTCCCCAGAGGGCCCTTCAAAGAGAAATCTCTGCTGTACCTTTTCTACAATAGAGACATTTTAAATGTCTTGTTCTTGACAGTGCAACTTTTTCGTTTCACTGTGGTTTTGCTGGGTGACTTAAAACACACACCTGAACACCTCAGCCTACACAGGCAAGGATACATGTGGAGGAAGGTGAGGCACCCAGATTTAATTGCAATTAGGGCCTTTCCTGCAGCTTCACAGACATTTCCTGGCTGTACATGCACAGACACAGACACACAAATACATCCCAGAAATGACTCCAGAGGTTGAGACCACAGTGGAATTGCTTAGCAGCAATGAAAATCCAGACAAAAAAAATCAAGGTGTTTTGTTCAGGGCTTGTGTGGGGAAAGAAAAGGTCAGGATGCTGACTAATAGACTATTTTAGGATATAACTGATGCCATTAGGACTGTGTTTCACCCTCCCCTATTCTATTCACTCACCCACCCCCTCCTAAATACAAAAATAACCTGCAATCCAATTAGTGCTGAGTGTGTACTAAGCAATCACATTTAATAAACAGAGCTGGTAGGTTTTAAAAAATAAAGCCTTGTCCATGACCTTTTCTTAATTTTGTTGGATGTAATCTGAAATTCTGCTCTATTTATTTACACTTGCAGTTTAATTAGGGCTGGTTGTTTTACCCCAGCTACCTGCTCGCAGGCACGTAGGGGAGCTCACACACTCACGGTGCTCCTGCACAGCTCCTCTGGTATCCCCAGGAGCTGCTGGGCTGGACTCCTGTCACACACGCCCTCAGCAGATTAATAATGACAGAGTCAGTGTGAGTGAGTGTGAATAACATGCCCTCGTAATAAGTCAGGAGCACAGAGAGGGATTTGTGTCTTTTAAATGGATTTGGGACAGCAGCATGTAGTTTTCTCTCTCTTTTTTTTTTCTTCCCCCAGTTTCAGTTCTGATTTGCTCTTCTTCCACAGCCATCTCTTCATTCCATGGAGAGGTGCCACAGAAAGATCTCTACTCACTATACAAAGAGGAGTGATCCCCTCTGAGCCTTCTTTTTAATTCTTTGAGAGTAGACAAAGCAGAAAAGAACTGACAGAAGCAGCATGAACAATAAGCTGTGTTTTCCAGAATCGATAGTGAAAACCAGGGAATTTTTGGCTGGGGCAAGGGGTAGAAGAAGATGGCTTTGGAGAGGGGCCAGAGAGAGGATTTTGCCTGGAGTCTTTAAGAGGTGGTAAACAATTAAATATCATCTTGTGACACACTGGGTCCAGTGGTTAAATCCATCATATTCTGTCGTGGAATCACGGATCATGGAATGGTTTGGTTTGGGCTGGGAGGGACCTTTCAGGACATCTTGTTCCAATCCTTGCCACATGGGCAGGGACACGTTCCACTATCCCAGGTTGCTCCAAGCCCCATCCAACCTGGCCTTGGACACTTCCAGGCATGGGGCAGCCTCAGCTTCTCTGGGCACCCTGTGCCAGGGCCTCAGCACCCTCATGGCAGAAGGCACGAACACACCTCAGGTGTTGGGCATGAGGACAGGAAGGGCCTGAGTGAGTGTCCAGATGCTTTGGCTGCTCCATCCCCTCATCACACCAGTACTATGTTTTCCACCTTTGGGAAAAGCACTTGATATTCAGGGAGGCTTCCAGGTGGAAATTCAACATTATGTCTGAGCAAATGGATTCTTTGCAGAGCACCAAATGAAACCAATGTCCCAAATGTCCTGCTTGCTTTCCTACAGTGTAGTTCCAGGTTATGCTGCTTTTGGTGGCAGAAGTGGTGTAAGAAATCCTGACTTTCTGTTCATTCCCACATCTCAGACTGCCTCTCCTTTCATCTATCAGGGGTAAAAAAGACTCTCTCCCACCCACAAAAATCCCACAAGGCAGAGGTTGGGAAGATTTGGTGAAACTGGCTCCTCTACCAGAGGCAGCACAGCACAGACCTGCCAGCTCCTCACCTCACATTGCCCAAGTGCCAGACGTCCTGTATCACCCAAAAATGCACCTGAAGGGGCTTTGAAGTTTGCCTGCTGCTGCCTGACTGCAGCACTGGATTTACAAGCGAGGGGAGCACGTGGAACCAAGTTCAAGAGTTGGCAGATTCGTTTGCATATGAGAGGCCAAAATAAGCAAATAAAAACTGCCACACAAAACGAACCAGAATTGGAATTGGCTAAACACTTCCCCGTGAAATGGATTTTCGAAGTGACTCTTGAACTCTTCAGTGGAAAGACAGATTCATTTTCAATGGAGTTTGATCTTGCTCTTCAGCTTCATTTGTAAGACCAATTACAGAGCATTTTGTACAACAATTACGGGCATTAAAACCACTCTGTTCCATTTGATGAATTTTAATAGTAATTGAACAGAAGAACCTATCAACTGAAAGATTGTCCAATCAAGTATGCCCACACATTGAACTGTAATTTCCACTCCACAAATGTGTAATGCCATTTGAAACTACCAAAATGTCCTCTCCCCACCAACACCCAAGGAGATTTGAGGAGTTATTCCAAAACAACTTTATTCCCTGAGGCTCCAAGTACACAGAAAACACACTGACCACAGTCCTGTGATAATTCCTGTGTGCGATTTTGTCCTGCAAAGCTCCCTGGAGCTCATTCTTGGATGGGCATTTGCAGAGTGCTGGTGACCATAAATGTTTGTGGGAAGCACCCTACAAATCACTGTACAAAGTCTCCTCTTTGTGAAGAGAGGTATTTTTGGAGGGTGTGCTCTGAGGAACTTTGTAAGAAATCATAAGAGCTGGGTGGTTGTTTTGTGTGAGTGTAGGGAATGGAATCCATCCCCTGGACACTGGATCTGGTGTTTACATTTGAGTTCGGTTCAGCTTCTCCCCTTGAAAAGAAAGAATGTGCAGAATGGTGGGCTGAAGAAGTATAGGCCTGAAACAGATAATTTGGTTATGAAGAGAGTCCCCCCACAGCCACTAAAGAATAGATATTTGGGCTAGAAGAGTCCAGATGGTTTCCACAAGACCCAAACAGACTTTGACTTATGTTACAAGTCCAAAAGCCACAAAAGCGATGCACTATGGCAGAGCAGAGGAGATGAAAGGCCTCACCAGTGTCCTGGGTCTCAGAAGAATGCTAATGCATTTCTTATTCTTTGTTGTGAACATTTTGTTGTTATTTTTTCCTGACTAAACCTGCCCTTTCTGTCTGAGGTTGGCCTGTGTCGCACTGAAAATTCCTTGAGGGAAGTTGTGTTCTTCGTTGGATTTGCTGTAAATTAGAACAAAAGAACTATTTTGATGAACTTGCTCTCAATGGGATTTCCAGGCTCGCTTGGGAAACAAAAAGAGATTGCGATAGTTTAGATCAGTGGGAGATAAGTGTCCAACTGTCAGAGCCTTCCTTTGAAGTGGGTTTTCCCTTGCCAGTGCTCACTACAACTGTAAGTTCAATTTAAAGACAAAAGATGAAGTCTTGGCCTTTCTGAAGTCAATAAGAGTTTTATCACTGACAACTCAGAGGCCAGGATTTCACCCAAGATGTTTGTACAGGCACTAACTTTAGCATCTCGTTGAGAGCCACATGAAATATTTATGTTGAAGAGTGAAACTGTATTGTTTTCTTGCATCTAATTCCGAACACAGCGATGACCCCTTCTCACTGGAAAATCACCACTCTCTTCTGAAAATCATACAGTTTCAGTTGTGAGATATCTTATCCTGGTGTGGTCAAATTGAGGGTTGCAATGTGTGATTTAAAAGCAATTACAGTACCTCTTCATGCTATAGATCTGATTTTTTGCTGTTAGTTTTGGTTTAAAACAGGTTAATAATGAACAGTAGATGTTTTAATGTGAACGGGAAGATCTGTTTTCTCCCCAGCTAAAATTTCCATCCATGGCTCCTTGTATTTAAAAACTATTTGTCAAATCCTGCCTTTAAAAGCACGAGAATGCAGCTTCTCCTGAAAGTTCTGAAGGTTCCATATTTCTATAAGAGGTGCCGGTCAATCAGTCAGTGGGTGCAAAATTCTACAGAAAAAACTCAGCTTTACTAAATGAACTGCAGAACAAACCTATCCAAGCTTCTGAAATGCAGGCAAACACAAACGTGGCATAAATCAATTTTTTTCAAGCCTTCTTGCCTTTTTCCTCCCAAGTAGAGATGATCCAAACAAGGGAAATTGGGGGAGAATAGAAAGGTGATAGGGAATGGGGGCAGATAAATACTGAGATACTCACAGGGATCTGTTTGAAAACAAACTGTGCAAATAAAAGGCCAGAGAATTTTTCCCGGCTTGTCTCTTGGACCCCTCCCCCTTTTGAACATCATCTCTTATTTGTTTCATTTGATGCATTTTAGTGTTTTAGTCCTCGGCTGTTGTATTGAGTTTTTTCACCCTTCACACACCATCACATACTGCCTGCCTTTCTTTGACCACACTCTGTGTTGTAATAATAATAATAAAAAACTGGGCCTGATTTTAATTTGTGTAATGTTTTTGTTAAAAAAAATAAAAACTCTACAGCCTAATTAGGAAACCCGTTAAATGGCTGCAATTCAAATATAATTCTATTAAATTCTCCCTGTAAAGTTAATGTTACAGACTTTTTAACAGATGTTTTAATTAGACATTGTTATTAAAGGGAATACTGTAGAAATTAAAAGCAGGCCCTAAATGTGTTAACAAAGACACTTTTCTTGCATGGCATCGATGGTGGCAGAAACATTAGCAGAGAGATTTTGGCAGCAGGTCATGAAAAGGAAGAAAAAACGAGATGTGTTAAAGGGAAGATGCTCTGAGAGATATGCACTGCTCAGCTACTCTGTGAGAGGGGTTCATTTCACATCCAGCACCACCTCGGGCCATTGCCTGAGCTGGAATGAGGTGGGGAAGATGCTTCAGCCCGGTGCTAATGGCCCCACGTGAGGAGCACCGCGACCAGCACAGGCACTGACTGGGAAGAGGGATTTGGTTGTGAGAAACTTGCAGCTTCAAGGATTTCCAAGGAAGCATCAGTCTTGCCAGTTTTTGAGGTTTCATTTGCTGTCTCCGTGGTTTGGAGTGTTTTCTGATGGTGACTCTTGGAATTGAGCAACGCCATAGGGACTGAGTTTTTGCGAGACGGGTTTGCTCTGAGCCCCTCGTGCTGCTGAGGCTGGCTGGGATGACATGTGCTGCAGGCTTGGAACTGAGGGAATAAAATAACCCTACAACTGTATTTTTTTTTTGGAAGAATGCTTAAGCACACTACAAAAGGACCCTGATGAGACGTTTTCTGAGATTTATGATACTAGGATTCAATTGCAGGTGGAAAAGGTGACAAAGTGGTCAGGTTTCACAACAAGTCCCTTTTTGCTGGGGATTGTGAGGTGTGCGAGCCCGCAGTTCCCCACTTCTGCTGAGCCAGGCCAAGAAAAAGCCCAAGGCCAACAAGAACAGTCCCTTTCTTCACCTAATACTGATGGCTGCTGCAAGGCAGTGTCATTTCATGGGATTTCTGCCCTAACCCAGCCACCAATGCTCCCTGCATGCCACCATCTACTGCTCAGAGCCCTTCCAGAGAGTGATTCAAAGCAGACATCAGTAGACTTGATCAGCAAGAGAGCATAGAGGATGAGTAGCCAGTTGATGCTTCTGTTCCAAAGCAGGATCAGCTCTACCTAAAACATTCTAGTAAACATGCACCAACCAGTTCTCTTGTATTACTTCACCTACGGACAGAAGAGCTGTGATTTTTTCCCTGAGTGAGAGGAACAACTTCTTCCTGAAACACTAGGAGTAAAACTGATAATCACAGCTCTGAATGTCTTAGCCCTGTCACTGAAATCTCTGTTATTGTTCACTCTGGGAAGAAGAATACGAGCCTGGGGAAAAAAGACACCTGGAAAATCATGTTAAAGTGATGCTATCATTGATATTAGTGAAAAGTGTCAACTCTTGTTCCTTCTTCTATCTGTAGATTTCATTCTTTCAGCCACATTACTCATTTATAGACTGGAGACAGGCCAGACCCAGAGCAGGACTTCCTCAGAGCTCAGAGGTATTGAACCTGGCTGGTGATACCTGCCAGTGACCCTGATGAGCATCTCTCTCAGAATCTGCACAGCTTTGCACATTCTCGCTCTCATACATTTTCAAGCTTTGTTTACAATTTATTCTTCTTTGTTATCCCTTCCCTTTCGAGGCCTTTCGCTTAAAAGCAGTGCAGGAACCAAATTAATGCAGGTAGTCAAATTTTAATGATCGCTTGAGTCAAACAAACTGGAAAATCTTTCCTGTGCAGCCATAAGGGTAAAAGAGAGAGGTGCAAAACCCCAACAACAGAGACGACTGGCTAATTAACTGATGTGAAACCGATGTAAAAAACCAGAAACTAGAAAACAAATGAAAACCTGTACAGCAATTACTTCCAAAAAGGTAACATTTCACAATTAGAGCCATTCTAAGAACTTCAGTTAATTACGTAGGTTTTGTTCTCTCTCTCTCTCTCTTCCCCCTCCTTCTTCTCTCTCTCTCTCTCTCGCTCTCCCCTTTATTAAAGTCCATCAGGGCTCATGATGTGTGGGAAAAGTGCTAACATTTGCAAATTGCTGGTTTATGATAAATGAATTGTGGAAACTCAGCCCCTTGGTTGGGGCCTGGCTAGATTGCAAAGCACCAGCATCTCCGGCTGCTGCAGCCCTGACCCTGACTTTACACCCATTGATCACAAGTGGTGCATAGCCATGACCACCAAATGCACACATTGTAGCTGGGGGACTCGCTTTTCCCATAGTATTTCATCATCGTTCCACATCACGGGCGTCACAGTAACCTTTGGCACGCCGTCCTGTAAGACTAATACCTGCAGGAGATTTCCTCTTGCCCCAGTAATCACTGCTTCCACTGCTCCATCTTTAAAAACCCTTCGTCATTAACCCAGATTTGATTTTCAGAAAATACCCATTGATTTCAATAGTGCTGGGGAGGGAGGAAAGGGCTGAACAGGCCGGATAGTCAAACCCTAAACAATTCTAACAGATTTCCAGCTATAACTTTATGGCTTTCCCAGCACTTTCATTTTAGGCAGGAATTTACAGCAGATTATCTGAATGTTAATCCCAGTGGTCCTTGAAGTTGCAGCAGGAAAGAGAGAGAAGTACAGCTAAGGATATCACAAGAGTGACAGGTCTCGTGTGCTCCCACAATTGCTGTTCACTGTGACTGCACGCCTGGAGTGCAGGAGAGCTCCAACAGCTCTGAGCACAGTCATGCCTGGGATTGCACAAACGGAGAAGGGAAACCCTCTGACCCAGGTGAGGGAGATGTGCAAAGTCAGCCAGGGGTGCAGGAGACACCTCGCAGGTAAAGCACAGGAGCTGCTGGTGGCCCCCTCAGCTGGTGCTCCCAATGGGACGTTACCGCTGTGCAACGTTTCCTTGGGAGATCTATGCTGACTTTAGGGACTGTTTATGGTTTCAGGGAAAACATAACTGAAGGGAACACAAAGCTTGGCAGCTGCAGCTTGGCTGCTGAGATTCCTGCGCGGGGAAATTGTTTCCACTCACACTTCTGGGTCTGCAGGCAGGTCCCGATCCTGCTTTATTGAAAACAATTCCTCGAAAGTCAAGTGCACTTTTCTGACTGGCAAAGGGATGTGCTGTTTTCTTGGCAGGATCTGGCAGATAAGGCTGAGCACACGTCAGGGAGCGTGCACCTTTGTGTGTCAGCTCACACACATGCACACACAGAGGGAAAAGGGAGAGGCTCTCAGAATCCAAGGAGAAACCCATCATCCATGAAAGAGTCCCAAAGAGACGCAGAGTAATGAAGTCATGGAGAGCTGGGAAATGTTGGTATTACTTTATTATAGTGTACTGAAGAGAGCTTGTGAGCCAGTGCTCTAAGGGTTGTATTCAATAAAAAAATAATACGTCTGGTTCCCACACATGGCCACTGAAGTACCAAAAATCAATTTTAGTCATTGAATTGGGCCCTAAGGTGCAGCAAAATGGGTAAGATTCACAATAGAGCAGCAAGGAAATGATGTACAGTCTCTGGATGTGGAACATTTCCCTGCTTCGTGTCTAGTTTTGGTTCGTGCAGTAGCAGGACTGACACAGAAACCCTCAGCTGCCTCATGGATTGCTCACAGACCCTGCCGAGCCCCAGCCTTCCGGGGAAAGCCTTCTACCCTCTCCCCCATGCTAAAACTCTCTTAAAACTGCTGAATCTGATGCAAAACCATCAGTGTTCGTGCCATGGGCAAGTTGTGAAGCTGTGGCTGCACTCTGGGAGACTGCAAAGGCAGCGTGGCACAAACACCAGAGGTTGCACCAGGAGTTTTAACTCAGTTTGGGAAGGCAACACCTTAAGCACCTCTTTGACCAAGATGGAAAGGGATGTGTGGAGTCAGACACAACCACAGAGAGATCATCCCTGCACAGCTCAGGTGTGACTAATGCAGGGAGATTGGAAATTGGTTTCAAAATCAAATTTGAACAGAAAGGTGAAAAGTGTCCAAAGAGAGAAAGGCTGGGGAATGCTGCCAGATCCGGCTGGCATTTTCCAGGCAGCTTGGTCGTGAGTTCAGTGTCTGCACCAGCTCTCTCTTGTCTTTGTTAGTGCTCTGAAGCACAGTGTCTGAAGCAAAAGTTATTGAATTTTCACTAAACCCTTCCTACATGCAAGGGCTTTTTCTACTTTAATGTTCAAAAAAGTCCCAGTTGCAGCCACCGTCTCTAGCATGTGCCCATATCTTTTCTCATTATAGGCTGAGGTCCAAAACCAATACGAATTAAATAAATATCCCACTGAGAGCTGTACTTTTGAAAATGGCCTTATTGCAGTACAGATGTGTGCTATCTAAAACCAGCTTAAACGTTTTATTTTTATATATATCTATATATTTAAATTAAGAAAATAAAATAAAATCTAAATATTATCCTGGAAGGAAGTGTATGCACTGGTGGATGTTTGATTTTCATTTTTCTCCCAGCATGCTCTGTCCTTTCATCCTATAATGGTTCTTCTCTATTAATCCTTCTCAAACCCCACAGGTAGAGATGCTTATTGATAGAAGGCCAACGTGTATCTCAGTTTACAAAGGCATATTAAAGGATACAAGTAACATATTTCTCTTGATGTCTTCTTATTAATGCAATTCCACTCAGAACATTTTGGCATAAGAGGCATTGCCAGATGGAAGATAAAACTTCACTTTTATGGGTATTTTAAGGAAGAAAACATTTGGTTTGCATCAACTCTAAATGAATAATATTTATTGCCCTATGATTTGTGTTTCATAAGCAGGATAACAAAAAGCACTGTCAATTACTTAGTATTTTAACAAGGTTTTTTTAAAAAAGAAGATTTGATAACAGAAAGTCATTTTAAATGATCAAATGCCTTTCAAGCTAAACAGTAATAACCCAAAGTGATGGGTTGTTTACATAATAAATATAAATAAACACTGACCACAGCTTGGCTGTATTTAAAGATTCTGTCATTTGTTGCTACAGCTCGCAGTGGGATTTGGGAGCCCAGCATGGGACCATCACACACATCAAACAGCCCCGCTCGGGCCCGGCGCACGCCGAGGACGAGGGATGGGGACTTTGGGGGCTGCTTCTGGGTGGCTTTGGGGGGAAGCACAGTAAATCCTGCAAGTCTTATTTTCCCAGGACATCAGCAGGCCTCCTGAGCTTGGTAAGGCTGATCCTGTGCTTACAAAGGATGGTCACCCTCTGATCTCTCCCCATCAATAATTCGATTATGTTCATCTGTCTCCTTTCATGAAGATAATAAAGTTCCATGTTTTTTCTTATTTTTCTTGCTTGCTTTGTGCTGCTGATTATTTTTGATATTTATTGCCTTTGCAGCCATTAGGTCTGCAAAAAATATTCAGTGGATCCAAATGTGGCCTTTCTCACTCCAACACCAGGACCTGCCTGGAGCTTGTGGGTCTCAGAGGCATCACCTCCCCTGCCCAGCACCAGGCTCATCTCGCTTGGATTTGGCACAGCGGAGTTTGCTTTGCAACACTAGACTTGTCCTGCAACAACACACACTGGAAATATTTTAAAAATTAAGGCTGAGGGAATAAAAATGTTATTAACCTTTCAAAGGAAGAGGAAGAAAAAATAAATTAGGTTGATTTCAGATAAACTGCTCCTTTAGCACGAGAAGATTTGAAGTTAAGCTCTTCAGAGCTGATGCCAGGCTGATTATGCCCTGTCCTGGGTCACACAGGACCTGCTGAAGGGTCTGCAGTGACACCAGTGACAGCAGCACTGGGCAGGACTTCATTTCTGAGACCAGTTCTGCACCGCAAAGCATGGTCTAGTCTGCCAAGAGACTTTGGAAGGAGAAGGGGCTGCATTATTATTCTTTCTTCTCTTTTCTCACATAACTTGAGCCCTCTCTAGCCCTTTGTAATCACACTCATTTCCAGTAATGAACAGATTTACAAATTTTCAGTACTTGGGACAGTACTGAGAATGATGAAAACTCCATCCCTGTGAAAGTCTCTCTGTGCTTTGAGACACTTTAATAGAGCTGCTTCGATCTGGAGTTGGAGCAAGGCTTTGGCAAGATAACAAGGGAAAACCTCCTCCTTTTCTGGGCTGTGATGATAGAAGTCCTTGCAACCCTGCTCACATCAATGACAATTCCTTGCCTTTTGTAGCCTGGCCTTGTGGAACCCCCATGCCAACGGAGCAGCCCCTCCTGTCTCCTTGGTGTCAGGCCAGCAGATTGGGTATGAGGAGGCCTGGAATATTCCAAATCTTGGAATATTTGACATAAAAGCATAAAAATAATTGTCGTGCTCCTCAGGTGAAGTGTACTGGTTCTGCTGGAAGTTTTCTTTGTCTGACCAGGTAGGTGGATACTTGGCTTTCCATTGAGAGCATGACTTTTTCCACTCTCTTGTGATCCAACATCAAGGGCTGGGTGATGGTTCCCATTTTGGAGACTGGAGGGAAAGCAAAAGGAGACCTTGAACACAGGCTGTGTTAAGGTTCTTTTGAAATAACATCAGATTTACTCTGACATATTCCATGGGACTTAATATTGATTTTCAAATAATCCAGAATGCTGTTTTTAAAAACAATTATTGGCAAGGGGAGGCGTTGTTTTTGGAAGCTCTTGTATGTACAGTAAGGCTTTATTTCTGCTTGTTTTGAAGTGCGGTACGTCTTTTAAAAAATGCTGTTCAGGAAACATCTGCTGTCAATTAAGGAGTAACACATTAAGGCATATTAAAGTGCACTCTTATTAGTGTTTCAGCAATAAAAAGAAAGGTTTTCTATTTGAATCATATGTTCTTTAACACATCTGCCAGCCATCTGAAACTTGCAAATATTCCTCAGTAAAAACATCTTCATAACTTTCTAAAAAGTTAGTAATGCATAGCACTCTGTTAAAAAAATCCCTTTATGCACTGAGTTCAGGTGATTCCCAAACAGGTTATTGGGCTGATGCTGATAGTTTTAGGTAAGGATGCACTGAAGATGCTCAATCTAGACAGTCCCTTTGAACCAATGGGAAAATTAAACTTCCCTTTTTCATTTTTATAAAAATGGAACAGCAGAACATTCTTCCATAGAAAAATCAGACTTTTCACCAAAAAAACCTCCCCAAAAAACCAAAAAACATTTGGGTTGGAAAAGAAACATTTGATTTGGAAAGAAGTTGTTGTGTATTAGGCAAATGGTAATTTCTGTGTGTTAAGCTCCTCTGCTCTGTTCAGAATGCATTTCCCACGACACGCTGTGGGCTCTTGTTGTTTAGCAGAGTTGTTGCATTGTGTGAAACCTTGGTCAGATGCATAATGAATATACAGGTCATGAGGGATCATACTTCTTTAAACCGCTGTGATTTCTGAGTGTAAACCATCCCAGGCTCCAGAAAGATGCGTGAGACTTGGAAACTAAAGCCACTTGGTAAAAATATTTAAAAGTATCAATACACTGACACAGAAACTTATCTTTTTAGCAGCAGGATCAAGGAGATGACTCAGTTACCTGTGAGCACAGGTGAGCATGGTACCAGATCCCTGGGTTTAGGCATCCAATGCTCTCTGAATCAGCTTATTGTAAAGTGAGGGTGATAGGGCAGACGAAGAGCGTCATCTTCACCAGTCCTGCCGGATCAAATCATTCTCTAGGAAGCTCTAAGTATTGTTCTTGACATTGGGACATGATATAAAAAGTGGGATGTGGGATCCTGACACAGGAACATGATGTGAATGGTGCAACACAGGGTTTGCTGCACTCTTGGCCATTTCTTGGTGAAAGGCAGGCACCAATGAGGTTTGGCTGCAGCATGGCTTGAGGAAAAGCCTTGGCTTGATGTTTTTAGGCAGATAATTGTCTCCTTATGCTACTGAAGTTACTCTTGTTGGCACCTCCAAGCAGGACTGAGTGCAGGGACCGATGAGTCCCAGAGCAGCATTGTTTGAAGAGAGTCCTTGTTCCACCAAATACAGCTTACACCTGATCACCTTTTAAATTCCTTGAGAAAAATTTCACCTGATGTTAGAGAGGGGGGAGAGAATGAAATCTGCCTGGGGAGAGTCAAGCATTTTTATTGCTTTCGTTTTGTCAGGAAATGCTTTAAACACAGATCCCGAAGCTGGGAAACCACAGAACTCATTCTCAGCTACTTGATTAATTTTCTTACTGATACCTTAGAAGAGATTGCTACTTCATGGGTCAAAGCACCAGCCAAGAAGCAAAGGAGATTTCCTATTTCTGCATTTTTAAGGAGCTGGAAGCTGCTGTAAGTGGATGATGCAGCATCTAATGTTCAGTGATGGATACATCTGCTTGGCTAAACAAGAGAAATCTGCCTAATTAGGTGCTGTTGGAGACTGACCTGCTTCTGCCACTCCAACATCCAGCTCTTCTCATTGAGGGATGATACAGTTCTTCCCTAGAAAATCACAAATCAAAGCTTGGTCATGCTGCCTTCTAGCAGCAAAAGGATTGTTTATATTTTCCAGAGCTGCAGGGGGAAGTTTGCTGGACGTTCAAACTACAGAGGGGAAAAAAGGGAAATGTAACTTTCATTCAGAGCTCATGTAATAAATGTCACTTGCCTGTTCAGTTGCTGAGCAGAAAGCAAACCTAGGGACAAATGCAAAAAATCTACTGGGCTTCTGAGCTGCTGAGACCTGCCTACTTACTCAGGCATGGGGAGAGTGCGCAGCTGACTTATGGCAAGGGTGGCCCAGCTTCAAACCTTCTGAGCTTCCCATTGCTCTCTGTGGGATTTGGACTCCCAGGTCCTGTCTGGTGCTGGATTTCTTTCAAAAGTGCTAAGGAGGAGCACTTTTGAAAGGAACAAGAGATGATGGGTATAGAGTGGTTGACTAGGGATCAGATTCAGAAAAACATGTACCAGTAAGACTTTGAGCTTTTGTGGGAAAAAGGACCCTAGACATGTCTTGGGTGATGGTTTCTACTCTTCTGCAGAGAGATGGGTGCTGTTTTCAGGGGCACCTTTTCTGATGGGCTCAGAAAAAGCTTCACACCCTGCTGCAAACAAGACCCACAATGTCAAGTTCCTACACTGGAAGCTGTGATGATGCGCTTCATTTTCAAGGTTTTCAGCCACCACTGTCACTTAACAAACCTTGAAGTCCCCGCTTGGAAGGCTCTGCCAGGAGTCAGCAGGCACTGCATTATTTCAGCTCTCCTTCAGCTGCCCTGCCAGTGATGAATACAGTTTAATTACAAAAGCAGAATTTCTGTCATTTCTCTCAGCATGGCTTCTATTGGGGAAGATTAAACATCAGCCAAACATTACTGAATTACCTTTTTAAACCTATTATTTCAACGTGATTAACTTCTCTTCTTTTCATCTAGCTGTAAGCAAAATCTTGTTTACAAGGCAAAAAAAATGCATTTGCCATAATATCGGCAATAATAATAAAAATGAACATCACAGGGAAATAATTTATGTGTAAACCAGCATAAAAATGTCATTGATGCATGAGTTTCCTCTTCAATTAATAAAAAGGAGGAAATATTTAAAAACAATTTATCAAGGTAATACATACAGTTCATATATCATGCACTCACAAAGACTGTACAGTATCCATTCCACAAATAGCTGTGTGACCTGGACTCTTGCACAGATGCTGGATTCTTTTCGGTGACCTAATTTAGAACAGCACAAGACTTTGACTTCGTACCAAATGAAGATCCTTGGTCAAAACACCAATAAAAGCATATCCTATTAAGACAGGTAACAATCAGTGCTGATTGGATAACGCAAAACAAATGAAAATACAGCTGTCAATTATTCTGGCTTCATTTTCTGCCTTCCACTGAGGTGGTTGTCACCACCCATAAACCCAGGTGATCTGTTCAGAAAGAAGAAAACATTATCTCTGCTATGTAAGAAGGAGTTAGTTTCAAAGTGGTCACAAGGATAACATAAATTGTAGAATCACGGAATGGTTTGGGATGAAAGAGACCTTAAAGATCATCTCACTCCATCCCCTACCAAGGGCAGAGACTCCTTCCACTCTCCCAGGTTGCTCCAAGCCCTGTCCAGCCTGGCCTTGGACACTTCCAGGGATGGGGCATCCACAGCTTCTCTGGGAACCCTGTTCCAGGGGCCTCACCACCCTCACAGGGAAGAATTTTTTCCTAATATCTAATCTAAACCTTCTCTCTTTCAATTCAAAAGATCCTCATGTCCTATTAGTGAGAGATTTGCAAGGAGATACAGTGACAGACAGGACAAGGGGGAATGGCTTCAACCCAAAACCTTGTCCTTTGTGCAGAGTTGGCACTGGAAAACCAGATGGCTTTGTAGTCACATATGGAAGTGAATTCATATTTGGAAGTTTAAATAGTGGATAAAAATTATAGAATACCTGCACTGAACTGAAATTTTGACATTGTCAACTGTATATTGAACCCTCTCCATTGGTTTGTGGCAATCTGAGTAAGCCTTTTCCAGTAATTACATCCTACAAAGAAATGGGAGACTTTCTTGCACTTGGCAATCTTTAATTTACCTTTTACATCATTATCTGAAATCGTGTCTCCTTTTGAAGAGATACATTCTTATTTAAAATTATTTTCCTGCTTTTTAATATATTTGCTATCTGAAAAGCGTCTGCAATGCCTTTCAAGGAAAGGCAGCAATATCATTTGTTTACTTGTCACTTTTCTTGTTTTTCAGAATTGTCCTTAGGTAAATGTGTGTGAAATTATAATTGCTAGGAAATGACAGTCTGTAAAAGCAACTGTATCCTTCCAGATGATGTGTTTGGCCCTAGGACTCAACCACAGGAAAAACTTCTCTGTATACTCTCAGGTGTTGTGCAGAAGTATCCTCTCCTCTCCCCTGCCCTGGAAGAAAAGGAGAATTTGGAGCTAATTGATCGGATTTTTTTTCCTGGTGTTGTAAAAAGGAAGAACAAGGTGTGAATAATTTGGCACAAAGCATATGGAAATCATGCAAGATGTTATAATTCCTGCTTGCTCTGCCAGACCCATGAACCAGCATTCCCTGCATTACCAACAGTGGGTGAGGGGCTTGGGAACAGCTGAACCCTGAAAATCCTGTTGGATTTGGTTTAGCACCTGAAAGGAGCAAAGGACACTTATGTCAAGAACGAGGAGCAAATGGATTATTGGAGATGAGGCTGGTCCCATGGAGCTGGGTTGTTCCCTTGCTTTCTCCCACAGGCTGGCAATGCAGGCTCCTGGGAACTGCAGGTGGAGGGAAGTGCTGCCTCACATAGCTGGGATGTCTCTGGGAGGTGTGAGAAACCCGATAGTTTCTGTTTGCTGAAGTTACTTGTTCACTCCCTCATGGGCTTGACAAGCTTCCGGGGATACTTATATCCTACCACGTTGGAAGGCTTCTCATCCCACTGGGAAATAAAAAAAAAACATGCAGAAAACCAACGTGATGTTAAGCAGAACTTCGCATTTGGAGAGGACGGAGAGAAATCATGTCTGTAATTCCCTGACATCGCCGGAGCAGCTGTGGGTTTTTCAGGCTCACTTGCACCCCGAGAGCAATCCTGCAACCCCAGCAGGGTTAACCTCAGCTCTGCTCTGCAGGGACACTGCTGCCTGCTGCAGCTGAGCTCTTTGGTGTTAACATCCCTGGAAACAGAAACCCTTGGCTAGCCATGGCCAGCCCTCAGTTCCCCTCTTCCCCGGCTCACTGGGACCAGCCAAAGCAGTTAAACACCATTTTTTATGTATTGCCAACTCTATTGCTAAAACATTGAGTGCTTTTGACCGAGTGAATCCCCACTGCAGATGGATTGCACAGCAGTGCCCTGTCCATCTGCCAAGCTCGCAGAGAAAAAGCTCTTGCAGGTATTTCCTCAATTGCTCACAAACTCCTTCTCTCACATTTCTCTTTTCATTTCTTCCTTGCTCCCTGAAGGTGCAGGTCTCCACCTGGCCCCAGGACTGCTGGTCTGTGGGTTTGCCTGGTGAATTTGGGTGCTGATGAGTTGGTACTTGGTTAAGAGAACATCAGGGAGCACAATTTGAGTAGGGGTAGAGGTTTTCCATCTGGAGGAGCTCGAAATATTTTCTGTGCAGAGAAAGGGACATTGGCACAAAGCCTTTTTCCTACTTCTTCCTTTATTCTGGGTCCCACCTGCCTATCACTGAGCTGTTGTTTGGAGCTACAGATGGACTTCCTTTTACTGTACAGCAAACAACAGCATTAACAGATTAGAAATTACTCAGCCTGACATTTCTCAACCTAAACTATGGCCAGGGAAAGAAGGCAAAGTGATCTGAGCCTCTGCTGTTTGCTTCATGTCCAGCCAGTTTGTCTGTCAGTACTTCAAAGAAGCAGCTTTCAGTTCCTGGGCTGGGAATACCAATCCTTCCTTCCCCAAACGCTAAAAGGTTTCTTCCCTTCCAAGGCTTCTGCTAGCCAGGATTTTAAAAAGTGGCGTTAAATTTTGCTGTCCAGGGAAGGCACCTGTCCCAGGGTAGTTATTTTTAGCCTCAGAGCTGACATCCAATACGGTAGCCCCAGTTATAAAGTTGGCCATCATCCTCTCCCTGTGAGTTATGATTTGCTTCAGTGTGATTAACTGTAGTTAAAAAATGAGCTTGGAGGGCATATAAACAGGAGAGCAGAAGGGTTGCTTGGAAGCATAAATCACGTAAATATTAAATGGGAAAGTACATCCAAATTGGTTCTTGTTTGCTCAAAGCTGTTTAAATTAAGGGAAATATCATCCTTTCTCAAGAAAGAGAGTTCATGATTTCCTCCAATGAGACCTAAAAAAGCAAAGTCCTAAAGTAACACTCCATAGCCCAAAACATCACCAGCACAGTGAAAGGACAGCAGGGCATTTCCTGGCTCCCTCTTTGCTCTCCTCATGGTGACACGAGGAAGGATCGTGGCCATGAGACAAGCGAGTTTAGGAGTCCACCTCAGCAGAAAGGTCACAGCTGGACACCCCTGTCTCTCAATTTTCTCCATCTCAGCCTCATGGCAGCAACAGAAAGGAGAATTTCCTTTCATGGCTTGAACATGAATTGGTCTTTTAATACGCTTGTTCTTGCTAACAAGTAACAGTAGGGCAAGAGACCCCAACCCCAAACTGAAATTTTTGGGATCTGCAGTGTCCCATCAACTGAGTTGATGAGGAAAAAGAGCTGCATTTTTCTTTTCTCAAACTCCAGTGAAAATACAGAGGAAATATCAGTAGAAAGAAAAACTTTTAAAGCCATTTTTTCCTACAATCCAAGTGTCCTAGAAATTCGTGTCATGTGCCCATCTCCCTTTGTCCGTGAGGAAGTTACAGCTGGGGTATTCAAAACCACGTGTGTATTTTTCTGTGGCCACACATGGAGGTTTCCACCCCGAAGCAAGCTCCCACTGGAATAGCTGCTGCACAAAGAGAACCCCTGCCCAAAGCTGTGACAACCCAAGTGTCTGGGAGCAACATGGACTTGAATTACGTCTAGCTATGAAATTTTCCCATTAGTGCGAACAGGCACCATTTTTTGCTGGTGATGAAACCCTCAGTGACAGCGCTGCACACTGCTGGATGGCTGCATTTGCTCAAGGAAATGCTTTTTTATTCACCTGTGAAACAAGCAACTGTTTTCTCTGGATTGAAGTAGATGCTAGGAACAAGCCTCTCTGCACCTCCCTAAAGCAATATTTCATCTTCCAGCTACGATTCAATGCTTCCCTAAGTGTGCTGGCAGCACTCAGTCTGAAAGGTGATACCGCACCAGGTTTTGCAGTTCTTCACCTGACCAGCGTCATTCACGTCTCTCCATCACCCTCAGGGCTCTGAACAATGTTCGCTGCTGAATGCTCACGTAATTTTTCATTAGCCACTTCTGTTGGCTTCGTGTCCTTTTTGTACACATAACCAAAATGCATTAACAGTTTCCAGTAGGTCCATTAGGATTTTCTCCCCAGTCTCCCTGGCAAACACGAGAGCATTATCACAGGCTCAGATTTAGTTAACCCCTCCATATGCTGAGCATTTCTCCTCCTCCACTGCCTTCCATGTTTCCTCTTGCTTACCCTGCTGAGTTTCCTATTTAGTAATTCTTAGTAGGGCTGGGGTTTTTTTTCCATCTTGAATGCCATAAAATGAAAATGCATAGTTTGGGGGCTTGCTTTAATTAGGCACTTTTATATAAAATCTGGTATTGCATCTTTGTATAGAACCTGCTTCAAAGAAAACGAGAAAGAATGTTGGATTGCTCTTTTGAAGTTCTGAGTTTTTCACTGGCTTTACCCATTGGTAGATTAATTGATGTTAAACCGGGTATGAACTTGGTCTGTAATATTTTTAAATATTAAAAATGAATCAAATTATTCCAAGAAAGCAACTCTTCAAAATCTGCTCAGGAAGGCATCAGGCAGGGATAGGTAGGGTTTGTTTCTCTATTACTTCAGTCCAGTCAGGGTTTAACACTGACTCAGGAATGGATTGAAGTATCCAGCACACCTGACTAAAGCAGGTCAAGCTCCCCCAGCAGCTGGTTGTGAGATATGTTTGAAAAAGTGGTAGCTGGGATTTTGCACTGTGCTGTCCCAGGCACGGCAGAGTCACAGCCCCGCGCAGTGACAGCCACACCAAAGCCTGCACCAGTAAAAACCTCCAGTGTTTGCCTTGAAAATTCTCCAATCCCCCATTCGTGTTGCCTCCTGTTTCAAGGCTGGGGGAGATGCGTTCCAACTGCTGTGCCTCAGGCTCATGAAATATTAGATGGTGAAGCTAAATGCATGTTTATTTTAACAATAACAGCTTTGCATGAGGGGAACCCCTGAAGGACTCGTTCAGCAGGGCTGTGAGTGGCTGTAGCTGTGGAGCAGGGGAAGAGCAGAGCCAAGCCCAGGCTCAGAGCACAGCCCAGGCTCAGCTGCGCTCATGGGGGAGGGATTGGCATGGCCCAGTCAGTACCAGCAAGGCCATGTCCTGCTTTCTAAACCCAGCCATGTCCTCTCCAGCACCTTGTCAGTGCCAGTGGCACTGGATGCCGGTGTTTCCCATTTTTTTTGTTCAGCTTAACAAATTACAAACTCGGCCCTGGGTTGTTTGCTATCCTCAGTGCAAGTGTGCAGAGAGATGCTCATGCAGATCCATATCTCAGCTTGGGATTTCAAACTCATCCAGCAGCCCATGGCTTTCAGAGCTTTGATTGAGTTTGGACTCCTCTCTTATTTTCATTACTTCACCCAGAGCATTACAGCCGAACCTCAGAGCCAGCCTCACAAGCCACCCCAGGTTATTTTTGGTCAACCCAACCTATGAGAGGAGTTTTAAAATTTTACTCAGAGGAGGGAAAAGTTCCAAAAGAAATGGAGGTCAGATTTGCTGTGCAGGAACATCCAAAAAACTTGGACATCTCTGTGGGGTTTTTCTAGCCCAGACAAACTGTCCTCTAACGTGGAAAGTGAGTGATCCCAAATGCCAGCTGGATTAGGAGCAAGAATACTCTCTTGGGTGGTGTAGTTTTGGCCTAAGTCAGCAGCCACAAGCCCAAAGGTGACCATTTTATCACCTCATAAAAATTTTGGTGTGAGCCAGGGCTCTGAACAGAGGCAATATTTCATCATTTCCTCAAATAAAAAAAGCTAGAGGGACACAGTTGTTCCCATGAGCCGTTGTCCTGAGGGCCAGGGGAGCCCAGATGTGGCTGTGGGCACCACGTGCCACCAGTGACACGGGACACAGTGGTGACTGCGAGGGGGAGTGGTTGCAGGGCTGCAAAACTGCTGGAGAAAGGGCAAAGGTTTGGATTTGGGCAAGGTGGGAAGAGGAAAGTAGAGCTGCAGGGGACGGTGAGGTGCACAGGGTGGTGACGTCCGTGGTAGCTGTCCTCTGGCCTGTTGGGGGGGGGGGCATAAAGAG
>VZTE01004705.1:3581762-3613681 GCA_013397775.1 Eulacestoma nigropectus
CGTGTTGTCTGTCCGCTGGCGTGGTGGGGGGGGGGGGCATAAAGAGGGAGATAATGATTTCTTTTCTATGTCTCTAGGGAAAGAAAGAGAAGTCATTGACCTAAGTCACGGCAGATTGATACTGGAGAGCTGACACCAGTTAAAGGTTTGGAATAATCTGCCTGTGGACGCTGTCTGTTCTTTTTTCAATGAGCTTTTAAAGAAAGCTTTTCCAAAAAGGACACAGCTTCATCCTGCAGTCAGGGCAATGCTGAGCCTTCTGCTCCCCAGCCCAGAAAAAATGGAAGGAAATAGGGATATTTCTTCTTCCCAGAGGCCAAGGTGGAAACAGACCATCATGACTATCCAGGCGGGACTGAGCCTTTTCCCCCCTGTACATCATTCAGCTTGTTTGCCTTTATTTTTTAGCATGCAGTCAAGACCTTCGGCCTCTGTTCTACCAAGAAACAGAGAAAATATTTTACTGAGCTGAATTTACATCTTTTACCAATCCCTTCCATTTGCATCCTTTCCCTCTTGGAGAGACGAAAGCTGGAGCGTGGGACCACCATCTGCAAATTATTATTTTATTTACTGGGCTGTAAATATTTTTTTTTTTGCTAGAAACCTGCAGCTTCTGATTGATCTCAGCTCACCTTGCCCCCGCCCAAGAGGACTGAGTGCTGCATGAATAATACAGCACTGCAAACGGGACAGGATCAGAAACTGCAATAAGAGTGTAATCTAAGTAAAAACACTGGATCTGTCTGTTTATGGATCTAACAAATTATGTTGGAATTGTGAGGTTATAAATCCAAGCTGTCCAGTAAACCCAACAACTAATTTGTCAGTCGCTCGTCTAGCAATCTGACTCTCCCTTGCAATTGCTCACCATGCAGATAACAAGGTGCCTTACAAATCTCTTGGTTAAATGTCATTTGTTTCAGTGCCATAACATGCTATGGATCATTGCTCACACACAGTAACCCAATTATATTAACCTGTGCAGCAATATGGAGTAATGACATGACATTAATGCGAGCACTTCAGAGCTTTCCAACAATTTGGTCTTTCCTCCAAAGGGGTTTTTCTCCTTGAGCATCTTTCTCCTTCTTTCTTTCCTTCCCAGTGTTTAGAGGCAGAGCAACATATCTAGCCAAACACATCTAAAATCATCATCATTTCCCAAATAGATGAAGCTCATTCACAGCTTGGAACGTGGGTCTGAGCTGTGTTACTTGTTGGAAACTCTCCAAATCGTAAGTGTCGCTGTTCCTTAGGCTCCGACTTCTCTTTGGCATTTTTATAAGAATACCTTTGAAACACAACCCCTTACACTTTGTCTGTGTTGATCACGTGTTCCCACAGTAGTGGGGGAAAACAGCACTTTTAAAATACACACATGAGAAAACCCAAGCCTGTGGAAAGATGAAGCTGTTGTTATTTTCTAGCATCGGAGGAAAAGCTGGCTAAACCCGCCAGCAAGTGCCTTGGCTGATCTGCCTTCTGTTTGCACTGCTGCAAGAGACACTGAGAAACAACACCGAGACAAGAAGATAAATTTGATAAAATCATGTTGTTCAGGCACCCTGGCTTCTGCACGAGGGCATGAAATTAGTGAAGGAGGCAATTTTATAATAATAAACAGAATTTTATTTTTTTTGAGAAAAGGCAAATGAATTTTGAAGTGTGCCTAAATTTCCTTCATTCTCATTGTGGAGAGAAAAAGCCTACTCCCTCGTTTCCCTGGCTGTCACTGAAAAAATCTCCAGAGTGCTGTAGAGAGGGTGCAAGAGGGTAACCAGACAGTTTGGAGAGGGCTGCAGGTCCGAGGGAAAGACGTGAAGGATTTATAGCTCTGTCTCATGGCTGTAGCTGTTTTCCATCATTGCAGTGTAGGGGGGGAGGAGAGGGGACAGATGCTGGTCCTTTGGCGACCCTTTACTCTCCAGCCAGTGTCACCATGAGTGGAGTAATGTGCCCACAACAGTCTGGGCTCAGAATATGTCCCCGTGTTTCTGTGTATTTATGTGGTTTTTTGGCTTCTGCAGGGAAGGCGAGTAACCCCATCATAAGCACTGGGATAAACTTGCTGATATCAGCTAAACTCAGCTTCTTCCTGTAGGAAGAGTTTCAGTAAGTAAAGAAATAAAGAGGCTCATCTATGACAAATCTTACCTGACACAAACATATTTTGATCAGCCCAACACGATCCGTAACAGGCGCATCTAAATATTATGAAGAACTATGTGGTGATCAGCTGCAAATACAGGCCCTGAAATGTACACTGGCTAAATTCTTTCCATTGTGCTGTTAAATGCATCCAGCTGTCCATACGTTAAAGTTAAATATACTGTACTATAAAGCTGAACTGAGAGTGGAAACTATTAAAATAAACCCAGCTATTTCCCCGTTCCCCCTCTCCCTCCCAATCAAGTATATTTTAGTTGGGGAAGGAGGAGAGTTATAACAACAATTATTTGATGTGGTGCATGGCAACGTCAGGGAGAGAGGGGAGAATGTGGCAGGGAATGGGAGCAGCTCCAATCTGATGGGCAAGGAAAAATGGGAATGAATGTTCTGGGTGACTTCAGAGGGGGCAAAGGATTCTCCTTATGAAGAGAAAACCCTGCCTGGCTGAGTTTGCCATGCATAAAAAAGACGGGAAAAGGCAGAGAGAGAGAGAGTGATGTGGTCATGAATAAAGGGAGAGGTTGTAGAGAGCCATGATTATCTATCTCATAAAGAAACAAAATGGTTTTCAACTTTCAAAAGAGCTTTGGGGTCTATGGGTTGCAAAGTGTGTCCTAACAACTGATTTTGTTTGGCTCCTTATTTGTCATTATTTTGTCATTAACTGCTATGGAAAAAGCAGAGCTACAACAGCAAGAATGTAAACAGGAATGATCTTCAGTTCTTATGGACAGTGCAGGTTCCTGTCTCATGTCCTAGGGTTAGAATACCAAACTGCAAACTCTCTTATCCAGTGCCTTGAGCAAGAGGAACATGGTAGAAAAGCAACAGCCTATGAAAAATTAGCTTTTTTCAAAATAACTTTCACCCTATTTTTCTAAGGAATGAGGCTTGTCTTGTCTGACATGCAATTTCCTAAAATTTTTCCTATTTTGGTTTTTTCAGTCAGCAGAAGACAGATACCAAACACAGTGCTCCTGCTGAGGGAAAGGCAATTGCAGCTCAGTCCTGTCTATTTTGAGAGGTTGCAGCCAGGTGATCTGTTGGGCCACTTTCCCATCCCAAGAGCCAAAGGATGCAGGAGAAATGGCTGCAAGGCAGATCAAGGCAAAACCTAATATATTGCATCTCCTTTTGCCACTGTTTTGCTCAAAGCAATGCCCACACAGAGCAGGGAAATATCTCCTGGTCACTCTGTCACTGCAAGGGCACAGAGGTCCCCAGCCTGTGGAGGTCTCTGGCAGCCAGAGGGTGAGTCTTGTTCTCCAAACACAAACCCATTCCTGAGCACTCCACAGGACTCTTCACTGGACACTGGTGCTTCCTTTCATGGTAAGTTTGACAGATATTTAATGATGTGTGATCGTGATGGCTAACATGCTTCTTTGGAAATACAAAAGAAAACAAATCTGGACAGCAGAGAAGGGAAATGTGGCTGTGAGCAGCAGCGTGGACTGGTGAAAATGCCCTTAAAGTGGTTTTCCCCTTCCTGTATGTGAGTGTGTGTTTACTCTAAATTATTGCCTGGATGGGGTGAGAGTTCAGGTTTAAACACCCCGGCCAAGTAAGAACAAATCAGTTTTGTCCTCCAGTCCCTCTCAGTGAGTAAAAAATCTTAAACTAAAAAAGAAAGAAAAAGGAAGCTCTTTCAGCATCACTTTTCCAACACTCCAGATGCTGCTCTGTGATGGGTTTGAGATTTATGCCACTGTAGTGCAAACACTGACTGCATCATTCCTGTTTGCTGTGTTGGATGCAGCGGGGGTGTCAGGACACCATCAGCCAGGGCATTTACACCTTGTTAGGTCTGGGAGCCACATGCATTCATATGCCTCATCTTACTGATCTTTCTGGATCCAAAAACATGAAATTCAGAGGTGGAAGTGTAGCTTTGCTCTTTTCTTATTGAATCACTTGGAAATTGTCTTTGTTTCCTTTTGTTCTGGTCAGAAAATTCCAGAGCTGTTTCTCTAAATATGAAGTTTTGCCAGAAAAAATTCCTATCTATAAACAACTTTATGTGTCCCGAGAACATCCATTTCAACAGCTATTTTCAGATTATAAACAGACCTCGATTAAAGGCAGTGGTCTTCACTTTGAAGGAGGATGAAAATAATGTCAGGGTTGGCTGTCAGTAGGACAAGAAGTGGTAGGTTTAATATTCAGCAAGCAAGAATTAGATGAAACCCTAAGAGCATGAACTGAGTGCTTCATTCAGTGCAGTTGGGTTCAAACCTTCGTTGGTTCTTCATGCACAAAGGACATGTGATTCTGCTTCCTGCTCTGCTGATGTCTGTCAACAAGGTGATTTTCCTGTTCCATTAAGCAATCCACTTAGTCCCCAGGTATTCAATGCTGTGCAACGATCTTGTTGCTGTTTGTCCTCTTGGCACCTCAGGCAGCAGCACTACATATCTGAACCCTTGAGCACGTCTGTGTGGAGGCTCACTCTCAAATGCTGTGAAGGTCAGGGCCTCCCAAGGTGTCAGTGACAAAGAGGAGACTGTGGAGAAACCTTCTGGGGTGAGGAGAGGGATGGATGAGTCAGCTGCCAGTAGGGATGCACAGATTGGCACAGAGAGCACCTCGGCTGCTGGGATTTTGCCAAAAAAGAAAGGAAGGTGGAGGAAGATGTTTCTGATAGGAGATGTCCAGCTTATCTCATTGACACTTTGCTTTGGCATTTTTTAAAATAGCTGTTCCTCGGTCACACGCATTTGGGGTGCACAGGAATAGCAAAATGAAGTCATGTTAAAATGTCCTAGGATCACACCAGCAACAGCTTTTGTAGCTCAGATGGCCTCAAACCCTTCTCTCATGTCAGAGATGGGAGTGCAATGTGCTATTTGCCAAGTGTCAGCTTTCAGGAGGGTTTGGTATCAGCCCACAACTATCAAAAGGCAAATTAAAGGTGAACTGGAGCAATCTGTGCAGCAGAGAGTGTAAATGTGGGAGATAAGAGGGTTTTGATGCCAACCCAAGTTGCTTCCACTCTCTCTCCTTACTCCCTGGTTTTTACATATGTATAAAAGCTTTTCAAAAGCTATTTCTATTGCTATCTTGTTATCAGCTCTACATTTCCCCCCCACTTGCCCACTGACTCCCCTGCACACTTTATTTGATTCTTTCCATTGGAGAGTTCTTTGTTTCAAAATACATGACTGCACTTTGCACTTGCACAGCTGGTTTTGATCCAATGATTTCCAAAAGCTTCATGGAGGGGCTTTCAGCACCTTAGAGAGATGAGAAATTCACTCTTTTACAGCCCAGGGCCCAGTGTCCCAGGGGAGTCATCACAATCTTCCACACCAGGCAGGCACTTACGCCTCTGAACAGAGAATTTTACTCTGTCTTTGAAGCATTTTGCTCTCTCCTTGCAGAGCTGGGCTGAGGAGCGGGGAACCAGGTCTTTAGCAGCAAAGGGACATGAAAGGATGTGCCTTGATGTGCAGCAGCTCAGAGGCAGCCTGGAGGAGTCCCCAGCTCCTCCACCACTCTGTTCTGTCCCTGCTGGGAAACCTCCCCTTTTCATTTCCCACCCATCCGTGTCAGATGGAGGAAGAACAAAACAGTGCCCATGCCATCCCTGCTAGGCTGGGTTTTTAAGTGTATGAAGAGGGCTGGTGACTGATTCCCATGGAAAATATGTTGCAAATGGATATTTAATGCTCCCTGGCTCTGGTGACAGCCCCATCCCTGCGTGAGTTAATGGCCTTAGAGCCTTTCCCTTCCCAAGCTTGATGCAATTGTTTTATAAAAGCTTCACAGCCCACCCCATGACAATCTTTCACCAGCTTTAACATCCTTTTCAGTTCAGGTCTTACAGCATTTGCTAGACTTAAGTAACTTGACAGAGTGAGGGTTGTTGGCCTTTGCTCAGGCAGGAGGTAAATAAAAGCCTGGCTCCCTTTTGCTGTGCTAAGAGTAAAATGATGCATTGACAGAGGGCACGATACATATTCACCTCCATTCATCCCTCCTGTTACTCATTTCCTTCCAAACGTTAGGATGTCCCTGTTCATTCCCTGCTGAGGACACGACCTGTCGAGAGGTGTGCAGGTAAATGGTGTGAGGAGGGGCAGGTGGGCCACGGGCCATTGGCAGCACTCACACCAGTGCTTCAGAAAGGCACACAGTGTAGAAAACACTGGCTTTTCCCAGGCCTGCTGCTGCCCTTCAGATCACCTTGGAACAAATATGTACTTATCCTTCTTCCTCCTCCTATTCCTATTCCTGATCCTGTTCCTATTCCCATACAAATACCTGCATGCCCCATTGCTCTTCCCATTCCCACATTGCATAATTGCTAATTTACAGGGTGAACTTCCACAATTTAAAAACAACCTGAGGGCAGAGGCAAAGCCATAGGGTGATATTTGCAGATGGGTATAGTAAAGCCCTGCAGACTTTGTGCCCATCTGAAACCAAACACTTCCAGACCGGATTTTGGGGGGACTCCATGTTATGGCCATAAGCAGTCTGAGATACCCCACATCGACCCTGGTGAACTCCTCAGCTGACAGAGACAGGCTGCTTGCAAAATTATTTAATTTTTTTTTGCCAGTGTAGCTTCTGATGCCTCAGTGGAGGTCAACATTTGTAAGGAGTTGAAATCTCTGATGTACTTAACTCTGCAGGCAGACCACTGCTGCCTACTGACAAAGCATTTCTAGGAAAGATTAGGGTTTTGATACTCTTTAATGGGGGAACCAGGGAGAATTAGAAGCATGACTGCATCCAGGAGCTGCAAGAGAGCCCTCTCTTGTCTCTAATGTGGGAACAATTTCAGAGGATTTTGTCCTGCATGTGGATTCAGTAGTTAGTCCCAAAACAACAATTATAGATCTGTTCATGTCAACAGATAAACTGGGAGGTAAAGGGATTTGTAAGAGCTGTTTTTACCTGCAGTGGCACTATCCAGGGAGAAGTTTCTCTGCCCATAAACATTTATCTTGCAGCCCAGACCCACCAGCCAACTCCCCAGACAGATTTGTTGCCCTGACTCCAGCACAGCTCCTCTGGCTGCCCCCAGTGCCAGGCACAGTGAGCAAAGCACATTCAGAAGCTGTTTAGCTCTCGGGTGTTCAAATGCTCCGAGCAACTATCAAACCCTCTGGTTTATCACTGGTTTGTGGCTGAATTGCAAACCCATTTTTATCCCGTTTAAAGTCATGCCTGTGTCTTTTAAATAGTAAGGCACCTCTGCAAAGCCTTATTCTGGTTCCATATGAGGGGATCAAGAGAGAAAGAAAGAAGAGGCTGCCACTTCAGGGTAAAAAAATCCTAAAATAAATCCCAAACTGATCCTGCTGTCCACCTACACAAGCCTCCTGCCCTTGACGGATTGATTTTGCCTATCTCCTGATTCTGTGGATATTTTTACAAAAACCAAAGGGAAGCAATCTACAAAAAGAACCGCTGTCACCAGGAAGTTAGTCATTAACAGCCACATGTCTCCCAGATAAGACAGAGATGCTGCAGCCTCTCCGAAGTTTGCATGTCATTAGAGGAGGATGTTGTGATGTGACAGACACAGGGGTTTAAGACAGATCTTTTCCTTGCCCAGGGTCCCCCGTGCTTCTGCGGTGTTTATATGGGATCACTGAGCTATATCAAGCATTCAGTATGAAATGCATGAAGTACAATCCACACGCATCACCCGTCAAGAAAGATTAACTTTTCACTGCACAGCAGCACAGCAATACTCCCAGGGCAAAGAAGGACTGCCCAGACAGAAATCTTTCTTTTTCTCCCTCATTCCTCTCATTAAAACTGTGGCTGGCTGATGGAAAAGGCTTACCTAGCACAGAGATGAATGGCCAGGAGCTAATTTGCTTCAGGAATTGACTCTGTTGCAGTTCTAGATAGAACAGTTGTTTGATGGCACCTTAAAAGTGTTTAAACCACTTTGCTGAATCAAGTCTGAGTCCAGAATTAGATTAAAACGTAACTGACCTGGAATTTAATGTCAATGATTTTATACTGTAGCAGCCTGTGAACGGATAAGCAAAATGTCCCATCTCTTTGCCCCCTAAAATGGTGTCAGAGTCAGGCACAACCTCATGATTTAACCATCAAGGAGGTCAGGATTTCCCTTGGGCCCAGGATTTCAGCTGTAAACAGGTTTGCCACTGTTGTCCTTGAGGATACAAGTTGGTTGGCTCCAGGTCCACAGCTGGGTTTGGTGTCCATCACTGTTCTCACAGCAAGAGAGGTCCAGCTCCCAGTCTCGCTGTGAGGACGAGGATGGACAGCAAACCCTGCTGTGGAGCTGGAGCTCCCACACTCCCTGAGAGATGGGGATGAACAGCAAACCCTGCTGTGGAGCTGGAGCTCCCACACTCCCTGAGAGAACGGGGATGGACAGCAAACCCTGCTGTGGAGCTGGAGTTCTTCCCCTGTGTCACCTGGGGAAGAGCTGGACCTCTTGATCTCACTGTGTCCCACAGCATCCCTGCCATTCCCTACTGACCCCACTGGGTGTGTTTAATGTGGTAGTTCAGGCAGGGTTAGTCTGAAGAGGTTCCCACATTCCTTCTCCTGGACCATCACCCCTGAGCAAGTGTTAAGTCCCCACTCAACAGCAGTTTTTTCCTCTGTGTGTTTTAGCAGAGGAGGATGGTCCGGTGAGCATTGCTGCTCTGCTCAGCACTGCACATCACCTTCTTGTTTTAAATGAGTCAGGCAGCACCCATTAAATGAAAGTGCTTCAAACAGCCTGGAAAGGATGGACTCACATGGCTGATTGTTGAGAGTGCTCCAGGAGAAACCAGCAGCATCCTCTTTAGAAACACAAGCAAGGCTTGCAGCAGCAACCAGGTGCTGGTTCCCACTCTGGCTGAGCATGATCTGACTTCAGGGGTTCTGGTGTGCAAAGAAGTGGCTGCTGAGTCTGCATGGCTGCAGTGGACACAAACAAGGAGAAACCACTCACAGCAAAAAGTTGTTTTGCTGTCTCTGGGCCTGGATTTCTCAGAGGAGCCCAGTAAGAGGCTCAGAGATGTTTTTCTCTGTGCAAGAGCTGTGGTTATACCTCCTGTGTATCTCAGCTAATCTCACCACAGCATGTTAATGAAACCAGATCTAAGAGTGTACCCAACAATCAATACCAGAATGCACCAATACCATGCACCACAGACCTCACAGTCCTACTTTATAAGCTTGTTTCCATTTTTGGGGACCATTTTCTTGTACAGAACACCTGAGCGGAATGATTAACTTCACTTTAAAACTCTAGCAACATATAAAAATCCCCTTTTGGGGGATATTTTAGTGATGATTTGCTGCAAGTAGCCATTAAAACAATTTAACATGTGGCATTTCAGAGCAGAGCTAAAAGACAAGAGCCCTGAGTTCAAAGACTGAGCTGGTGCTGAGCTGCTGCTTCCACAATTAATGTGCTTCTTTCCTCAAGCAATGCAGGATGGAAGCAACTTTCCAAAGAGAAGGGAAAGCACTTTGCACTGACAGGAGATGCAGAGGGTGGGGAGGAGGAAGGGGAAGTTTGCTGTTTGGTGCCCTTAATCCTATTATCTGTAGAAGCATCACAAAGTGGCAGTGCAACAGCTCCTGAAACAGGCGTGGAAGAAAAGGCTGTGTTCCCCTTGTGCCCTTCCTCGAAAGTTAAACCAATCTTTTTCCTGTGTTATTGTGCAACAGCTGCTTCCACAGAGAGCACAGAGTGCCTGACATTGATGACAGGCTTAGATACCTCACTCACTGCAATAGAAATGGACACACTAAACTTTGCTCCCAGTCTCAGAAGAGAATGATGATCCTCAGAAACCAGGACAGCTATGCAGAGCAGGGGTCTAGATCATGCTTTTTCAGTGCTTTGCATCTGGAAGTTATTTATTCAGAGTAATTTTATACTCAACACGAGGTCCAGTGTTCAACCTGAGGAACATGGGTCATCTTGGCTCTAAATCCCATTTTTCTACTGTATTAGAGGGGAGAGCTCTTCTTTTGTTTGCCCTTTTGTAGTCTACCTTACACAGAGTAAGTTCCTCAGACATTACTGCAATCTACTTGTATAATATAATGTTAAAAATTAAGATGCACTTGGAAGGACAGAGACAGTTTATTTTTTACAATTATAATTGCAGCTCAACACTTCAGGTACAAATCCTCCAGCTTGTGGTATGAGGGCTCAGCGTAAGATACCAACCACCAATATCAGTGTACTTAGCTTGATCTTCCTGGTTATGGATGCAAACACAGAAATAATGCAATAAACTTCTTTGCTTCAGCCACATAAAAAACATCCCCAACCAAAAGAAAAAAAAAAAAGGCTACCACCAAACTTGACTAATTTTTTTAAGGAAAAAGGCAATTTTTCACATTTTAATAGCTTTCATTCCATGTCTTAATAAATGCATGTTTGTTGATTTGTGTAAGCATGATGTAGGATTCTGCAAATGAATGTAATCTGCAACAAGGGGATAGCTAACCACTAGCTAACACTTTTGAATAATGAATCCCTACTGTATCAGATGGACGCTATTCATAATAATTCCTTGCTTTTCTCATTTTGTCGTGTACAGTAGCGATTAATCAATTTGCAGTGTTATGTCACCCGCAACAAATTGCTAGCACCAAGACAAATTTATTGCTTTATGATAAAAGAACTTGTTTAGGTAGAAATAAATTAAATTTGGGGGTTGTTATTTGAGTTTGATGTTTACATATATGACCCATGCAGCACAGGCCAGCAGAGGTAAGGGTATCCAATTATAGCACCGGTGTTTTGAGGATCGCTCAAAGAGATGCAAAAGCAGAAGGTGTGTTTGTACAGCCAACTGGTCCTTGAAGAGAGCGAGTCCTCCTGGGAACGCTCTGTGCCATGACTGAGGCCGTTCAGAAGAATCTGGGAGGATTACCAGGGAGCAGAGCTGTGCACTCAATATTCCTTCCATGTGAAGAGGGTTTGACGCACTCTGGGGGTCTAGAGGAGAGGCACCTCCCAAAGCCCCAACAAGAAACATTTTCACAGCTCCTCTGAAGGTGGTGTTGCTTTGTGGAAAGGGGCTGAGCAGGAATAGCTCTGCAGGGAATATCCAGCCAGGTCTGGTTGCCTTTCTCCGCAGCCCGAGAACCACCCAGCCATGAGCAGTAGACAAAGGTTCGGGGCTGGACGCCGAGTGCTCCTTGTCCGCTTCCACTCCTGCAGCTGGATGCAGCCCTGGGACTCCTTCCTGAGGCACTGGAAGGAGACCCACAACCTCAAGGCTGCAAGGGCTAATTAATTTCTAGCACTCAAAATGCCCAATTTGCTGCCTTTTTTTCATATTTTTTCTTTCTTTTTTTAGTTTCCTTCAGCCTTTGACAGGCTCTAGTCTCATATTAGCTGCTCCTCCATAAATCTTACTTTTTCTCTTACTTTCTCCTTCCCACTGCTGCAGAAATCACTTTGACTCTTTCCCCCTGTGTTAAACGCCATTGTTACTTCTCTTTCTTTCCTCATTTCTTCCACTCTTCACTTTTTCTCATTTCTTGTATTCCTGACCAGGCATTTTCTGTAGCTCTGGATAATACTTCTCCCTTCCCTGCTACTCCCTACTAATGTCCTTGTCAGGCTTCTCCTGAATCATTGCTGCACCATCCCAAAGATGTTTAACTGAGATTACTCCTGGCTGGAACTGCAATACTGAGAAAACCCAATGTGTCAAATGGTTCCTCCACTCTCACTGTGGGCAAGGTGACCCTGAAATCTTGGGAAAACAAAAAGGAGGGAGGAGAGGAGAGGAGAGGAGAGGAGAGGAGAGGAGTGCTCAGTATCTGGGTGCACAGCCCTTTCTCCAGAGGTGCAGGCAAATCTCACAAAGGGCTGTGGGGAATAGGGAATAAACTTCAAGTGCTTGTAGGTGTGCAGAGGTACCACAGCTGATTCACTGAAATTCCCTCAATTTTTCCCTTTATCTGGGGCATATAACCCTGTGTAGGCATTGATCTCACAGAGAGTATCCACACAATCTGAATGTGAGCGTGGACAGCACCTGAAAAAAAATCATATACTCCTAAAATTCAGGCCAAATCCAAGTTTCACCAGCCTCTGCGGGTTCCTCCAGATTTTTGCCAGTGTAACTGGTCTCAGAGGGTTCTAGAGTTAGTCAACGACAGCACGGTAATGGGCTATTAATTAGCCAGTTTCTATCAACACCCGCAGTGCAGTTTTATTACCCATGACGACAGCCAGCAATCTGCCCTCGGAATCAGGTGAGGGAGTGTTCTTGCTTGCTGGATAATCCTCATCTCTGACAATATCTGATGAAATCAAACCTATTCTACACAGCTTTCTCACCATCAAACCATCAAACATTCCTGAATCATAGATTAAAAAAAAAAAGAAACATCCCAAATAATTTGTTTTAATACACGATATCCAGGTGGTTCAAAGCCTACCACAGCCATACAAGAAAATCTATGGCAAGAGAGAGCTGGGGGGCTGTCCAAATTAATAAAGTTTTTGGTGTAAAAGAAGCTCAAGTGTTATTATTAGGTTTTTTTTAATTGCATTATGGCTGTTTTGCTGTCACAACCCAAGCACAGCATCGTCACCCCCGTTACTGTGCGATGTATGTGGTACACTCCTATTCATGTTCCAGTGAAAGGTATGGTTGGGGCATGTGGATAAACACACCCAAACTGATTTTAAATATCTGGCAATTTAGCATGGTGCTATAAACACCTCATTGCTCCTCTCCTGTTCCCCCATCTCAGAGCTGCTCCAGCTCCTAGGGTCGAGCCGGATCTGCCCCAGTGTGAGATGAGAGGGCCACACACCTCCTTCTGACTTAAAGCACCCTCTATGCTGCCCAATATGCCCTTTACCAATACAAAGTGAAACATGAGGTTCTGGATAGCTCTCTCTGTTTAAAAAGTTACACCTTTCAAGCATTAACAGCTACATTTTTAATGGATTTATTTTTTTAAGGAAAAGGGTAACAATAACTTTTGGACTGAAAAAGCAGGGAGAGGTTAGCAAAGTACAAAGTTAGAAAATCTCAGCTTATTCATTCAATTAATTGCCAATATTAAGTCCTATAAGATAAGTAAAAAATATGTGAAGCAGGTTTATCCTTATGAACATAAGTGCAAAGGAGAGGGTGCCGTGTTATTCTAAAGTGAATCAATATTTTGACAAAGCTGATATTTACTCTCACACATTTCAAACCCTTTGATGCCCATGTGGGACTTGGCCTCACAAACATGGGTTGCCAAATGCATATTCATTAACCTCACAATTGGCTAATCCGATAAAAGAAAGAAAGGAAAAGAAAGAAAGAAAGGAAAAAAAATAAAACAAAACAATGCCCTGGTAGCATGCTTATGGAGTCATTTATTGTAAACAAGATCCAAGTGGCTCATTCCAGACGTGCTACTAAAAGCTTAAAAACCACTGGCATTGCTTAGCCCCAAGTCAAATCCTGCACAAAGAAAGGGCCTTCAGGCCAAGCCAAATGGAAAAAGGGAATTAGAAGGATGTTACTCATTCATTACTGCCACTTTAATCACTTAGAGGTCCAATTAAGTATAAATCATTAGTATTAAGTTACTTTATCCAGGACTCTTTATAACACACATGACTGGATTTGGAGGGCTCTCGGTGGCTAGATGGAGCGTGAGCTGAAAAAGGCAGTCAGATGTTGGGTTCCCCCCTCCCTTTCCCTTTCCCCCTTGCTATGAAATTGATAAATGAAGGCTGCATTCTAGGTGCAGCAGTAATTTCTGTAGTGCAGTCAAGTGCTAGGTCCCTTGTCTCCTCCGAGCAATGAGGCCACCGTCCCCTTTAATGCCTGAGCCTTCCCCTGGGCTGCCGAAGGGCCGGACCAGAACCAGGCACGGTTTCATTTCCATGCACAAATCCCCCGGGCGGGAACCCTTTATTCATTAACGGATCCATCCTTTCCTGAGGAAGGAGGCGGAGGGAATAGAAAAGTCAGGAGAGAAAGTGGCTTTCATCCCTTTCCTGCTCTCTGCCCGCTGTTGCCGCCTGAATCTCTCCTGAGGAGCAAAGAGACTTTGGGACATGTGAAAAAAATGATGCATTAGCATCTTCTAAGGTCCTTTCCTCTTCTTTTCCTTTTTCCCCCCATCTTTCCAGGGATAAAATTTCCCCAGCGGCCTGGATCACTGTCTGGGAAGCATATTTCCTTCTAATCGGTTTTACAGCTCTTTTAAAGTAATATGTCAGATCATTTTCTCCATATACATAGTTAATGAAAGTAACCCTACAAATTCATTTTAAATAGATGGAAGTTGTTATAACCCTGATCTGGAATTTATTACATTCATTACAATCTTGCTGAAGTAGGTAATGTAATGGACTATTACTTTTATTATCTTTTTAATCCCTCAAAATTATTAGGAACTGACTAATATTTGGCATCACCCTGTTAATGTTTAAACAGAAATTGATATCTTCATTCATCTAATAAATGATGGGATCTTTTTTCTGCAAAAGAACTAAAGCTAGTGACTCTTTTTTTGAACTGAACTAGGCCAAAAGATTTCTAAGTAAAATCATAAACTGACAGTGTGATAATTTTATTAAATCAGCTCTTTTATCAGGTTATGAGAACATTTTCCAGAACATTTTCATGGCTCCTGACTGCCCAGAGAGCAATCGGGGCCCCATCAGTTTCTGCAAGGGATGGATTCAGATTTTATTTCAGCAGTCAGCCCCTTAATCCAGCTTTTTGCCTGGTCACCAACAGAAGCAAAGTACCTCACAAACCCCCTCCCGGTCAAGGTACACTTTCTTACACTCAAGAGCAGTGTTTGTCAAGGTTACCAGCTTTAAACTGGCCTCCCCAAGCCATCACTGTCTTGTACCTGTTCTGTAACAGAGTGTTCAGTGCCACCTCTCTGATATCCAGTGGGATGTGATGTGTCATCCACAACGCAAAGGCACAAGCGCTTCTTCCTCCTCTCCCTCGCTCCCTGGCAGCGACGCTTGCAGGTTCGCTGAGTGCACTTCCTTCGGCAGTAAGTGGCCAGGAGTGAGGCCAGGCATTGCATCACCCATTGCCGGGCTCAGGAGCTCTGGGTGTTGTTCCAGGGTGACAGACATGAGGACAAACACGTAGTAGGAGCTGTGCAGGGCCCACGTGTGCTCACACGCGTGCCCACGAGTGCAGCCCCGCGTTCGGGCACCGCAGCCTGGGCAAGGGGAAAAGCTCTGTCTGGAAGGACTGAGGTGCAGCCTCGTGCTGTGCACGATGTCCCTCGGGGCCCTGAACTCTCCACCAGAAGCGATGGGAGCTGCGTTAAAGCCCTCACCTGCCCCAGCAGCTGGTATCTCGCCAGGCTGTGCACGCACCGATCTCCCTGGGAGAAGCTTCCTGCTCCCGGGGAGGTTTTTGGTGCCCAGCCACAGACGCAGTGCCAAAAGGACAGGAGCAGGGGGTTGCCATTTTCCACGAGTCCCAATAAAGTGGGACCAGTGTCACTGATCATTAGTTGCCGTTGTGTCACTGACTCTGCCAGGAGTAGAGTTCAGTTCTATTTGAACAGTGTTTTTGTTTTTCCATACAAAATCTATCACCCGGACCTCACCTCTGGCTAAAGCTTCCCAAAGACATCTAAATGACAAAGTCTCATTTTTGGGAATTATTTAGCTAGAGACAGTAACAGTGCAAACAAGTTTTTGGTGGGATTAGCAAAAGCACCTCAAATTTATTTTACATTGGTGATGATGAAGGTGCTTTGAACCTTACATAAAACACCTCTTTGTACTTTTGGAAAGCTTTGGACACCTTGAAAATGAGGAGTCGAAGTCACTTCTAAAATTGCACTGACAAATCTGGTCCTTTGGCACTGCCAGAAATGTTACCCAGCATGCAACCTTTGAAAACATCCAAGTTATATTTTAATATTTTTAATCTGTATCTCACCTTACAAGTGCTATTAATAGTCATTATAGATTAAGGCCAGAATGAAGATACCAAAGAGTTCTTTACAGTTTCTTTGGAGTAAAAACTGTATTTTGCAGCACAGTGCAAATGAAAGACAAGAAAAGTTTCTTTGGACAGTAGCCCTAAAAGCCAGTTACTGGGATATATGTGTTCATATACATTAGAAAGACCTTTTTATTAGTATATAGGTGACAAAATGCACAGAGTTGGTGGCATGATAAAAGAACTAAAGAAGGAACTCACAGCATGGTTTATTTTTAATTGACATGAAAAATGAAAAATATAAAAATTTAAATGTAATCCTGAAAGAGAAACATTTTCTGCAAATTGAACCAATAGATATATTCACAGAAGGAAAGATCCCTGAGACAAAACACGAAAGACAATTAGACAAGTGCCAGCTTTCAGTGAAAATGATGAAAATGCTAGCAGGAAGGGCCTGCTTGGACTGTGATTATGGGAGTTTTGGGAATCATGTAGAAACAACCAACCTGCAAATTTTTACCTGCAAATATTCACATATTCAAATATCCCTGAATGCTCAGTATCGCAGAGTAGCTGGGGTTACGGATGCAGCTGGGCTCTCTCTGCTGGTTATGGTGGCCCTGTGCCAGTTTGTGCCAGCTAAGGATCTGTCACCAGCAGAACCATGTTGTGTCCTCAGTTGTCCTCTCAATCACCATTTTTATCTTGTAGAACTAAACATGCTGTAGGTACTGAGCAGAAAAATCTCTGAATCATATTGGTGGCCTTAGCTCTTAGACCTGACAGCCACAAAAGATGTGGCAGAAAGATGCTATTTCCTGGCCTTCTGTACTCCTAACTACACTCTTAAAATACGTTACTTTTATATCTCCCTACCAATTGTGAAAAAATAAAGAAATGACTAGATTTTGGTGGCTGGTTCACAGAAAATAAACTCTTTTAGATGCACATTAGAACCAGTACTTTCTTGCCTCACATTAATACTGCCTCTGCTTTATGATTTGCTGCTGAGATGGAGTAAAAGGAGCAGGGGAAAAGAATCCCTTTTTTTTTTGTATTCCAAAATGCTGCTTTAATAAGACTGAAAGTCTCTCTTTTTCTCTCCTTATAGCCCTACAGCAAATAAATGGAGGTGTCAGCCCAACACCCTTGTAGGTTTAAACTGAATGGAAGTGTCCTTTTGAAAAGCTTGTTCTGTCTGACAGTCCTGAATGTGCTCCTATTGCAGTTCCTTTGAACACCCATCTTTTCTGTGTTGGTGCTCTGCTGACATGGCTTTTCGTTGAGTTAAAGATTAACAGAGTGCTGCAGAATGACAGGACTTTGTGATAACTTAATTGCATGAAACATAGTTTTTCCTATGCAAATCAGAGTGTAATTGGTCACCAAGAAATTACTCTGCCTGCATAAAGATGGCAAAATGGATTTTGGACACACGTGGGGAATAATCTGTTACCTTTTATCATACTTAAAAACATAGTTCGTAGTTTTTATGACAAGTGTTGGACATGCACTTCATGCCATGAAAGTATTTGATTATGTACATTAGATATCAGGTCTGAGAGCTCTAAAGCCTCCTTCATTTTAAGTGTATTTTAACTGCTGACATTGGAATTAACATAACAATATGGGAGCTCTGCAATAGATTCATAAACTGTGAATCCTAATGGACATACCTTGCAAAGGTCCCAGGGTATTTACCAGCCAGAGACGACATGGCAGAAACTCTTTTAAATGAGAAAACACTGAAGAAGCTCTCTGAAATGGTTTCTTTATTGCAATTAGGTTTGGGTAAGGGTGAGTACAGGATTATAGCATCATCTAAAAGAATATCATAAACCAGACAGGAAAATGATATTATAGTCACAGAAAAGGGACCACTCCAGGGCGATTGCTGCAGCTCTGACTGAAGGTCTATGCTAAAGAGCAAATGAAAAAACAAGGCTAAGAACTAAAGAGATGCGTGATGACCAAACTATTACCAAACTATTTAGCACTTCACCCGAAACAATAGCAGGGTATCATAAACCGAATTATGTGAGCTAAGCCCTGTCTCGTGTGGAAAGAGCGCAATTACAGCACATCCCATCCTTCTCCCCGGTGTTTCACTGCAGAGGCTCAACACTTTAGGAATGCTAAAGCACAACGGAATGGAAATGGTATTGGAACAGAAAGAGCCTCCCGAAATGAACTGTACGCAGCCCGTTGTGTTGGCATGATTGATACTGGAGCATGTAGGTGTAATGAAACTGATGCTGTCTCTTCTGCACCTGTGATTTATTGAGTACAAATTTAAGATGAGAAAAGGCCCCATACCAGGAGCTGCATCTTCCCCCTCAAAGAGGGTATGGTCATCCATCACCAGCCATTGCAAAAGGCCCAATAGTGAGCGGCTCATCAGATGAGCCAATAGTCTCTTTGTTGGGATTCCTAACAAGTGTTGGATCAGCAAAAGTCTATTTAGGCTGGTGGACCTTTCAGGACCAATTTGTAGTGGGTCACTGATTCTGCTAGTGTATTATCTTCTTTACTACTAGTACCAGTTGGGCAAGCAGCAAAGATTAATGATTTTAGCTGCCGACTGTTTGTGGCAATCTACTGCTTCTGGACCAAAGATTAAGATTTTTTTGTGCTTTACTAGAAAGGACACACCTTTTATCTGGGACCCATTTTTATTTGCTGAGTTCTGTACAAATACTAAAAGAAAAATAAAATAATGGGCACCTCGGTTGCCTTTTTAGGGGCAATAAAAGGGATTTTTGCTGGCGCACAGCACAACAGAAGAGGGTTTTGAAAAGGAATGATAAAACTCAAAGCGGAGAATAAGTTTTGTCATCATTGGGATACAGAATATGGTAAAGCATGGCTCTCTGCCTCATCCCTCCATACACAGCACTGGAGGAATTGTAAGATCTCCCTACTTCTTAAAAGAAGGGGAATGAGGGAAATGAGATTCTCTACAGCAAGAGCTCATTTTCCAGGTTCATATTTCATTATTTTTTATAGCAGAAATTCCCACTATAATGGACTTAGCCATGGTGTAAAATAACCCAAATCCATCCCAGGAACCTGAATCAGTGCTGGGATCCCTTGGTTTCTGAGGAGCGCCCGGGATGCTGAGTGGCTTTGGCCACTTTTGGAGCCAGTTTCTCTGTAAGAGAATTCCAAAATGAGGGTGTGGTGACTGTATTATGATGGTAAAACTATGAGACACTGATTGACAACTTCCAAGAAGCAAACAAGGTGTGGGAGAGACTTTGATTAAACATATCTTTCCAGATATGTTACCTAATGAGATGTTATCTCACTAGCGCAGTAATAAACTCATATTCCAAGCTCAAGGGGTTGGATAGCAGGACTCTGGGCAATTCTAGAGAAATGCCACTGGCTCCTTAGAAAAAGATGAGACCTGGTACTGCTCAGCTCCCTGGGCGACCCACTGCTGAAGAAATTAGAAGTGGAAATATAATGACAACTAAATAACTCTGCTGTTGGAAAGGAGAAAGGTAAAAGAATCCTAAAAAGGGTAAAAGAAGCCCAAATCGCAGCACTTCTAAAAATTCTAGTCCAAGTTTTCTTTTTCAGCATTATTTGCCTGTTCCAGTGTGATGAGCCAGAAGATTCCCACCAGCTGTGGAGGAGACAAGGACAGGTCTGCAGAAGGATGTGAGCAACCAGGAATGAGAGAACACTACAGAAAGGAGTGCAATTCCTGCAGGAATTCATCTCCACAGAGGGCTTCAACTGCAGATAGACCAGGACTTCTGGGTGAGCTCAGGGGTGTCCTGTGCACCCCCTGGGAAGTTAAAGATATGGCACAGGAGCGTTTCCAAAAGAAAGCCCAGGATTTTTCCTCAACTGAAAAACAGGACAAAGCACCTGAGTGCGTGAAAAATGCACTCATCAAGGATCTAATTTTTAAAAGGAAGAGTTGTATAAATGACCTAATAAAAAAGTGATCTAATTGTTTCCACAACTGCTTCTGAAATTGCCAGGGCCTTTTCTCCTTGCTTGTCATTGTTCGTGGAGTCATAAATCACAACCCGGGAGATCACTCAGCTCCTGACAATTTGCAGCCATACTACCAGGTCTCGTGTTCGGCTGGGCCACGAGCACTGACAAGCTGTTACTTAAGCAGCTGACAGGTTCAAAATAGCACAAACTACAAGGATTTCACCAAGTAAAGAGATTTTAATTTATTTTTTTACATGCTTATCTTCTGCCCCTGTCGTAAGCACTGTCAGAAAACATGGTACTCCCCTGTAGGTGCTGCAAATTCCCATTATGACATCTAACATGAATATGAAATTTCCACTGTGCTATTTCTTGAAATGTTGATGCAATTCCGTAAGGCAGACAAAGTTCTCTGGTTTTGAAAGGCGTTTATTAAAAAAAAGTCTTCCATGTGTTAGATGGAGGGTGTTTTCCTACTTCAGCTGCTGAAATAGGCTTTCACCAAAAAAGAAAACCACAGAACACTGAAATTTTCAACTCACACCTTCGAAGTCTTTGGTGGCCATCTCTCTGGATTTGCCCTTGGTGGCACTTGGATGCTGGCAGCCTGTGTGGTTCCCTGGGAGCGAGGTGCTGGAGCCAGGGCTGCCCTGGTTGGGATCAGCAGGGAAAGCCGCCCGTCCCGCTCAGCTGCCGGAGCAGCGGCGGTGGAGCAGAGCAAACAGCATTACTGGCCACAAAGACAGGGTGGTGACAGACATATTTTAAATCCCAGCTACCCAAACAACAGTAAGTGTTTCACAAATGGGATCCTTCGTCTGACAAACGCCCTGCTCTCTTTTGTTCCTCCAAAAAAATTGAGCTTACCCATTTTGCAGCTGTATCCCGTTCCCTGGTCAGCCTTGCAAATGTGTTTGGATGTTGCTCAGTGAACCTGGGCCATGTTTTAAACACACGGTTATGGAAACTGGAGTGCACCTGGCACTGCAAAACACCACACTGGAATTTCTTCTCGTATCAACAGCAGAAAATGCCCTTCCTAAACCACCTCACAAATAATCACACAGTTCATAAAGTTCAAGCTCATTCCTCTAGGAAGTCTCTTGGATTTAATGACACTTAAACAACAAATTTGATGGTAGATACTAAGCTGAACCCCTAACTAAACCCCTTTGGCAGTCATTCTTTTTGGGATGGTCATCCCATAGGCTGCATCTTCTTTCTTTAAGAAACTCTCCCATGCCCAGGGAAAGTAATAAAACCAGTTTTTTCAATGAATCATCAAAGGTGACCTAACCTTTGCTCAGAAGGAACAAGCACCTGACAGAAAGTTGGGGCCGAGGAATCAACCTTCCTGACCCATGCAAGAGATACCAAGAATTGAATTAATAACCGAGCATTGGCAAGGGCAAAGCCAGTGTTGTGGTGAACTTCTGACTCAGCTGTATTGGAAATCAAATGAGGAGTTACCTGTGGGGGAGTAAAAGTTGGACAAATTTCTTCATAGTGGGAAAAGTGAAGAAAAGGAAAGGAAAAAAGAGCTTGTAATAATCTCAAAGTGCAACGTTTTGGGGTTTCTTTGGGTTGTTTTGTCCTCCAGACACAATTTTGGCCTGGTTTCATGAAGCCTTGGTGTACAGGCAGAGGACACTGGTGGGCAGTGAGCTAGGTAGGGGCCACGCACTGAGCTTAGACTTTTCCAAAACCTTGGCTGGAGAGCGAAGCCAAGCAACTCCTCATGGCCAGGAATGGGGAGGATATACTTATGGGAGAGCTGCAAGTTGCAGGACCCTTTTCTGTGCCCTCTCAACTCAGGTATAGAAGAAGAAAATGTTGCTTGCAGATAAATCCATTGAAAGTCAAGTCTGCCTGCTTAGTGTAGTCTTTGCAAACAAACAAACAAATGAACAACAAATGCAAGGATTCTTTGCAAACACAGCACAGTAGTAACTCTGAGGCTTTGCTTCCTTTCCACTTTAAGCAGAGCATTATTTCAGCCAAGTTCAGGCTTGGATACAGCTTCTTCCCCACTGAATTCAAAGGCAAAGTACACAGCTGGCCCAGATTCCAGTCTGCTCTATACAGAATCGACCTGCCTTAGAGGAAGATCAGATCTCTGCTCCTGATGCTCAGTAGCCAGAGGAAAACATGAGGGCAGCTGGTCAGGAGCTGCTGTGTGAGAGCCCGCGAGGCACCGAGCGGAGCCACGCAGCGGCACCGTGCCCTGGGCTCTGTGTGTGGGGACCTGGGGAGCACTCAGGGACACCTGGCATGGAGCAAGGTGTCACCCTTATTCCTAAACAGAGAGTGAGCCCCGGTGTCAGGGCAGTCCAGGGCAAAAGCTGGATGCACACAAAACAAAGAGCTGCTGTCGGAGTCACCTTCCTGCAAAGCAGTGAAGTACTGTGGGACAAGCAGCAGCCCTGCATACTCATCTTTATTTAGATGTTTGATGATTGAACAGTAATATCCCAGCTCTTCTATAGAAGATTTTTTGCCTCTTTCTTAGGATACTTTTAGCCAGTTAAACAGGTCAAATGGCATGACCAAGGCCAGAGAGGAAATTAGTGGCAGAGCAAAAAACCTGATTCTTCTCCCACACCTCCCCCAGTTCCATTAATTGCTCAAACTTGTGGAGGACTGTGCTTAAAGAAACCAACAGGAGTTTCAGTGGTTTGAAGGTCAGGCCCAAGCGCAGCAAAACCCTGGAGCAAAAGTGTGTTTCTCCTCTCCCTTCCCTGCAGCAAGTGTGTATTCCAACACCCTCAGCAGAGGAGGTTGCTCCTTCACTGGAGTCCCTTGAATAAAGAGACGCTTCTGGGAGCACACTGAGCAAATGGGTTATTTTGAAAGGACAAGTTAGCTCTATAATTTGCCTTCACAATGTGTTCTGCACTCTAATTACAAATGCAAACACAGTAATTGAGAACAGCATCATAAAACTCTTAAGGAAGCCATAAGTGATATAATACATGGACATGTTTACCATTTGGTGCAGCAGGATGCCTCTGTGATGTTTTCCCCATGTTTAAATAGGGTGGAGATTTGCTTTTCTTTCATAAAGTTAATTCTATGACAGCAATTCTTCCCTCAGCCTCCCTGCTCCTGAGCCTGGCTCAATTAAAATGCAGCTTTCAGAAAACATTTTTTCTTTTTTCTTGAGTGAGAAAAACCTCTCTTTCTTTTGAAAGATATAAAATTATTAATTCAAGCTATTCCAAAGGGAAGAAAAAAGGGAAGACATTAGTGTGTTATCTGCCTGTGATGTCCCACTTGCCTGCAACAGCAAATAATTCATCAGGGTGAAGTGTAGAAAGGACTGGGGGGCTGCACTGCTACTCCCCCACCTAAACTGTCCTTGGGGAGCCTTCAGCCCTTCCCATGGTTTGCAGGAGAAGAGGTCCCCACAGAGTTTTCCTTCAGGTACCCATTGCCTGGATAGTGCAGGCAATCAGTGGCTCTTGCTGCTCTCCACCCATTGAACGCCCTGTGCTGGGGCGTGGAGAAGAGTTCAGAGCTCGTTTGTCCCAGTTCAAGGAGGGTGAGTAGCTGAGGCCTGTGAAGGGCCCATGAAGTCAGGCGAGCTGCTCGCAGGCTGGCTGAGAGCTTTCTGCATGGATGGACAGCAGGAGGGTCTACAACACCCTGCACAAGGTGCACTCCCACACTCCTGTCTTCACCCACCTTGCCCTTCTACCTCTCCTTTTCCATCATCTCCTGGCTCACTCTCCCCATGTCAACCTGGGGTCCTGCTCCAAACAAGTCTTTGAAGCAAGGAAAAGTCCATGGGCCTCAAAAGTCTTCCCAGACAAAACACAGAGAAGTGGAAAATCAAACCCTAATATCAGCCCGGCCCTCTGGAAAGCACTTTTGGGATGCTGGGTGGTGGGGAGGAGTGACCAGGAGGATGCACAGGACCTCAGGGAGTCCTGCAAGAGGAGCTGTGGGACTGACCCTCTCACAGAGGGGCCAGGTAGCAGCACTGACAAACTGAGAGGATTAGGGCTGAGTGTGCACTGACAGGATCCTACAAGCTCACCTAAGCTTAACAACTGCTAAATAACATGACAAATCATGTGATTCAAACCAGAACAGTTCAACCTGCCTTTCGAGATCAATGGAGACGTGTGTCCTCTCTGCAGCTCGCTCCGGCCCGCATGTGCACACCCCGTCTCTTTAGGTTTGCTGAAAGCTGCTATGGCCTGATTTTCAGAGGTGCTGAGTGCCTGCAACTCATCATGACAGGCTATACATCAAATCCATCACCTCTTGGGAAACTTGATTACCCTAGTGGAAACCCTCATTTCGAGCATTTAACTGGTTCCTACTGGTTTCAGCCGGTCAGCTCGGTTTTGGAATGGATCACTCAGTTTGGGCTGTACTAATACATCAGGAGAAATAAATCCAAATCCGTGTAGACCAGTGAAGGAATCCACTAGTAAGGTATCAATTAAAAGAAAAAAAAATTCTATTTTTAAAACACCGAACCAATAAAAATAACTCACACTTGGCTGGTTAGAGCTGTTCATCAGGTGACTTGCTGAACAGATGTCTCCAGCTGGGAATTCTTGGATGAAATTCTCCATCTTCTCCTTTTTTTTATAGAAGTCAGTTATTAAAGAAGTACATTAGAGGCTTGAAACATGTGTTAATTCAAGCCAGGAAAACAACACAAAACAGAAACCACACATACATTGCCAAGAGAGAGGTTGTTGAGGTGTAATCACAGCTTTAAGGGGTGAAGCTCTTTATCTGGATGTGTGAAGGATGAAAACACACTTACTAAAGCCCCTGCAGATACGGAGTTAATGCTGAAGATAAACAGGGCACTCACACTGAAAGCCTGGGGAATCTTAGAGATGCTGTCCAGGAGACTCTAATCTGTTTTTTCACAATGCTCAGAAAATGTATAAAGTGGTGGTTAATTCTGTATGTGGAGATTAGTTCACAGATATTAGAGAATATTTTTTCCTAAATTTTCAGGCATGCTGGGTATTAATATATGTATTTTAAAAACCTAATGAATGTCCGTGTTACTGTTTAGCCAAAGAGGGATGACTGAACCTTTTGTAGCATGGGCATTTACTGATTGCTACAGGAGCTCTGTCTTTTCTACCTTACAGGGTGTAGGCTGGAAATTTTGATGTGTTTTTGTCTCCAGTAACATATGAGGAATTGATCCTGCTAGAGGAAAACAAGCAGAAATTATCTCCCTTGGTACAGCAAACCTGAAATACCCCGTAGGATTCCTGTTAAAATAGACACAGGAATGAAGGAACCTTCCCTGACCAGCTTCTCTCTTGCAGCAGCCTGTGCTCACCTCACACTGCCCCTCTCCTTGCTGCACTCTCCTGTATCCCTCTCCCAGCCGAGGGGACACAGTCACTGTTTATGGGATCCCAGGATGGTCCATGGCTGACTTGGCTGCAGAGCATCCAGCCTGGGAAGCAGTGGGTGAGAATTTGCAGCACCGCTGTGCTGTCAGCTCGCCTGCACAAACTCATTTAACCATTCTGCAGAGGAGCTCTGCAAGCAAAGGAAGATTTACAGAGCAACAGCAGCTTGTCCCAGGGGCAGCAGTCAGCTCCACGAGCCCTCCCCATGTCCTGGCCCAGCCGTGTCAGATCCACTCCCCTTGGACCCTCCTAAGGATCGTGGTAGTGGGCAGTTATGGGAAACATCTCCTGCTTTTCTAGGACTGGAGGTCTAGGGAGATTTAAGCTGAGAGGTGTTTGTGACCCAGAGCAACCACAGACACACAGGCCAAAATCCAGTTTTATTCCCTAAAGATAAAAGAACAAGTTGCACTATGAGCCAAATATCTTGTTTGGGCAAACGGAGTAGAATTTACACTCCAAGTCTGATTTTAAATCATCTGGTCTGGGGCTATTCAAGACTGTGGATCTGTTTATATGTAAAAGAAACAAAGAGCAGGAGCCTTTTATTTTCTCCTGTCTGGGTAACAGCTGAATATGTGTTCCTCAGACCAACAGGGAAAGCAAACAGAAGCATTTCCCCAGAACTGTTCCCTTTCTTTGTCTCTCTTCTTTTCCCTTCACATATTTCGGACTTAAAAATATTTGGGGAGGAAGGTGGAGGCTTGCAGAAGCCACCTCGTTTCCAGTTTGGCTCATATTTATTTCTCAGAAATGCACAAAAGGACTTTAATTAAACTGCATAGCAGGCTTCTACTAAATACTTCCTCACTTTTCTCCTGCACCTGGATCTATACGGAGGGGCTAGCGAAGGAAGATGTCTGAATTTCTTAGGAGAATAGAGAGCTTCATTCCCAAAGGGCACAACAAACCTGATCCTTCCTCTTCTGATCAACAAGAGCACAGAAGCTGCAAACCTGACCAGTACATCAAAAAGGAGCTTGAAAAATACTTTGAGCAAAAAATGCTAACGGTGCATCCTTCTCCCGTAACTGCACTGATATTAAATCAGGAAACAGTACAGAATAACCACAAATACTTATATACAGGGGCTGTCAAAAGAGAAGCAAAACCAAATCCCTAATGGGCACTAAAGGTGGAAAGAGCAAAAAGAATATACAGTATAGGCTTCATGATTATATTTAAATCCTTATGCAGCAAATGCTGGAAAGGGAATTCCAAAAATTTTCTCTATATAAGCAGTTTTTTTGATCCAGGACTTCGTGCAATGAAAAGGAATTACAAATCAGTGTGAATGAAAGGGTACAGGTCCCCTGTGGGTGTTGGATCATGCCTGTGGACTCCTGGGCTGTGACAACAGCTCCCTGATCCTGCAAGGGCCCAGGGACGTGCCCGGCCCTGCTGGGAGCAGCCTTTCTGCTGCCACGGACATTGGACCTGCAGCAACGCTGTCTTTCTGAAAAGATGCTTCCGTGGTCCTGGGTTTCCTCAAGCACAGCTGAGGCCAAAACTTCCCTCCTGGCTGCTAAAGATCTGATCATCCAGAAAGTCTCCCACTGAGCTCCTTGGAAAAACAGGCAACAGACTACGGCCAGAAAGGGACGTCAATCTTTTCTGGAAGATCCCCTGGCTTCTCATGACTTTGTGACACTGGGCTCCATGACACCTTCCCTGTCTCCCTGACATCTGCCTTTTCTATCTCTCTTCCAAGGGAACTAAAAACCCTTGGAAAGATCACCTTTTCCACCCAGACATCTGTGCAGCACTTCGGAAATCACAGGAGAAGCAGATAAGCAGGAGAGAATTTTTTCTCTAGTAAGACGTGGTCCAAGTCCTGAAGTGTTTGAAAAGCCTTTGAATGACACAAAATGGTATTGCAATGTACAGCTGCAGCAATTACAGTTCTTCAGCTTCTACTGGCTACTTCAGTCCCCAAAGGCGACTTCTGATCGCTCAGAAAGGTTTTGGTGCTGTTTATTAGCTATAAGCTCCTAAAAGGGCTCAGATAATGAGTTCAAGATGCCGTGGTTCAAGTGGGAAGCAGGACTCAGCCAAGCACAAGAGGCAAGCTGGTCTAGCAAGGCTCGCATGGGGGTTTTTGTGCTTCTGGATCAGGTGTATCTGCTAGAAACAATTTTCACCATGACAGAAAGGGGAATAATAACAGAAACATGTATTGGAGACGGGGGCTAGGATGAGACTGCAGAGTTTGGAAATGGTGAGAAAGAGACAAATTATCCTGAAAACAAGTTTGGACCGATGCATTCATGGTATGACGGGGCTAAGGCTGAAAGAAATAACGAGAAACAGAACGTTTCTGCTCTCTACTTGCCTCCCTGCCGAAGGCACCCTTGTAGGAGAGGGCAAAATTACGCCATTTGGTTGGGAAATCACCCTCTTTCCCACCCCGCCTCCCAACCCCGGAGCGCAGCGAGACCCTGAGCCAACTGCAGAGGGTGCCACGGAGGGCTTGTGCTTTTTTCCTTGCACAAGAAGGCAGGACTAGAGCACGGCAGCAGCAGCAGCCGCCCCCCTCCAGTCCCCCCGGGCCGCGCAGCTGTCCCGGGCTAACCCCGAGCAGCGGGAGGCACCGGGGGGCCGTTCTCCCCTCCAGAAAGAAAACAATCCCCACTGCCCGGGTCCAGCATCCTCCGAACCTCGCCGGGACGGGAGCCTCGCCTGGGCATCACTCCAACACGCGCTGGTGCGGTGCCCACCGGGATTCCGCCCATCAGAAGCCGTCTCTCCCCGCTTCCCCCGCATCAGTCCCCCCAAGCCGCGCTGCCGGGTTTGGGGGTGTGTGTGTGTTTGGACGGCAGGGCCGGCGGGGGCGCGGGGCCGGGCACCGCTCGGGGGTCCCTCCGGGCAGTGACACGGGCACGGCCGGGCTCACGGGCCGCCTTAATCGTGGGGCGTTCAATCACCGCCTAAATCCCCCTGTCCCGTACAGCAGCACCCGTCCGGGAGCGCTCACGACCCCCACGACCGAGCGAACCCCGCAGCCGCCGCCCGCACACCCTGACCCCGCGGCTCAGCGGGGATTTAACGCTGGACACTGCAAAGCCTCGGGAAAGAAAAAATACCCCCCTAAAAACCTACCCTTCTGAAGTGTTGCTCCGCTCCCTTCTCCCAGATCCACCTGTGAAAACGTGTCTAGAGTTAGTACTGGGATTTGCCCCGCTCTTAACCGGTTCGGGCTAAAATCTGAAGAGGTCCCAGTTAACCCAGAAGGGTTCAATCGCTTATTTTATACAGCAAAGCTGCTCTCCAGGCTTTCTCCAAATAACGTTGCCCGCTTTACTTTGACAATCCCCGCAGAAAAGGGAGAGCGAGGGGAAACAAAGCCTTATGATTACCAGTAGTAATTTAATCCTAAATCCGTGGGCCATTCCCATCAGCCCCAACAAGCAAACATCAACACTTTTCTTTCTCATGCACATATATCTGCGATAGATGATTAACCAGGTCCCTCGCTGCTTACACAGGGGAAAGAAATCCTGACAACCAGCACCGTGTCTGCCTGCGGTTTGGGAAATTAAGAATCAAGCGAAGGGAGGTAGGAATTAGGAAAGTGATGCTCTTTTCCTCCGTCAGTGCCAGCTGCCAGCCCCGGGTAATTTAGCTTTGGGTCTGTGTTTGTTAACAAAACTCCCATTTCTGTCAACATATCCCGCTGATGTCATGGGATAAAAAAAATGCTAATTCTGGGGCAAAAGTAGCAGTCAGCTACCAAAACCGAAGAGCTCTTCTCAGAGAACCGAGCATGGAAACTGCATCCATAACAGTCGTCTTAATTTTCATCTGAGTACCTATACCTGCTCTTTCTAAGAATTGGGGATTGGGATGCCAACGTAATAGAATTCCCTTTCTAAATGTCACTTCCCCGATTTAGGCAGAGCCCTACCTGAACAAACACGGGCAGATATCTGTATGCTGCAGTTTTAAGGGAGAGATTTAAAATCTTAGTGGCTCCACACCCCTACTGCCCTGCCCTGGGCGGACATGCCGGCTGGAGCTGATCTGAAATGACATTATCATTTTCTCTGAACTCGTCCCGATTTTGGCCCGGAGTTTGTAGAAGGCAGGGGGAAGTGGCGGGAGAGCGGGAAGAAGTAATTTTTTCCTCGAAACGAACGTTGAAAAACCGGATCTTAAAATATAGAAAGAAAAAAAAATTAAAGCAGCTCGATTAGCTGTTTTCGGATGCGGGAAGAAGGTGGCAATTAAACAAAAATTGCCCGGAGTGCTCGGCAGGGAGGCGAGCTGCGGGGCCGGGCAGGTGGGCGCTTCTTCTTCCCCCTGCTCGGGTGCGGAGGGGACGGGGGATCCTTCCCGCACGAGCCGGCAGCCACCGCTTGCCCCGCGGTGGCTTTTAGGGTGCGGGGGCCCGGGTGCGCGGAGCTCCCTCCCTCCCCTTGCGCGCAGCACCGCGGCCGCGCGGATGCGAAACACTTCTGAGCTGCCTCGCTGGGCTGTTCAGCCCAGGAATCCTTCTCCAGCAAGGCTATTTCTTCCCCAGTCCTTGTTAAAAAAAAAAAAAAAAAAAAAAAAAAAATATATATATATACAAATAAATATAATTAAAAANATCTCTTATTCTAGACCATCTACATCATGTCCAGATCTTACACCTTTGAACTATATATATATACACATACATATAATTTAAAATGCAAAATGCACATAGGAGCAACGCCCCTAACATATAAATCCCATCGACAATAACCTTTGGTGGCTGAATTAAAAACTACAATGAACAACTGTGGATTCGGGGCACGAAGTGGTTCTGACTTTAGTCAGCCGCTTAACGCCGCAAGTTTTGTGGGATGTATTTTTGAAGGGGGAGCGAGGCATGGAAGAGCAAAGAAACGTACCCAGGAAGTGCCCCGAAATTTTATGACTGTGAGGATGGACGCTGAAAACCGATCTGTAATTCACAGCTTAAAAGACTAAGGAAAGGGACAGAGTGTGTATGGATAGGGAGATAATCAGATCAATGCTTCCCTCCGCCTTTCAGTAGCTCCACCTTGTGAATATACCTCAGTAATTATGAGAGGAAAAAGTATTATCCATCTAATGGCACATTTTGCAGGGCTGCATCTCGGCTTCCCAAGCTCTTGTCAGGGTCCCCTTTCTCTCAGTGGCAACGATAACGTTTAACGTGCAGGTAAAAATAAAGCTCTCCCCAGGCAGCTTCCAGGACCTCAGAAATAACAAGTCCAGCGGACCCGCACGGGGGACTCTCGGCAGCCCCCAGCCCCCGGGGAGGCGGCAGCCGCCGGATAGGGACCGCCGAGCTCCGTGCCCGGTCCGCTCTGCCCCGCTGGCCGGTCCCTCCGCCCGGCGCCGGCGGACCCCTCCGGAGAGGGGCACGGCGGAGCTCCCCGCCTCGCTGCGCCTCGGGGCCGCTCGTTAACAGCGAAAAGACGGCGATTGCCCAAATCTAGGACTGCTGGGAAAGCGGCAGGGCGGTGGCCCTGCGGACCCCGGGGCCCCCGAACAGCCGGGGCTGCGCTGCCCGTGGGGGATGCGGGGCGAGGGGAGCGCCCCGGGTCTGTGGGTGCGTTCCACGCGTGTCCTCCCGCACACGCGCTCGGAGCAGCGCGACCTGCGGAGAGAGGTCTGCGTGCTCCCGGGAGCGCAGCCCCGCTTCGGCCGGGATCGGGATGCGGAGGCAGCGCTCACTCCTGGGAGCGCAGCCTGCGGAGCGCCGGAGCCGGCCGCTCTCGGGGACTGTCGACTGAGAGTTCTGTCCCCTCCAAGTGTCCTGGGGAAACACGCACACAAGGCATTGCCACGCGAAATTAAGCCCCTGTGCGCCTGTGCTGCGAAAGACGACTTGGATGAAATCTCCCTGCCCTGTTTCCTCCTCTCCCCTCTAACTCGCTGCCAGAGGGACCCCCTGGAATTTCTTTTTGGGGAAAGGGAGGACTTTGCGCGACTTTTGCCTCCCTGGTTCCCTGCGCGGCTGCGGCCGGCTCTGCGGAGATGCGGAGGAGCGGAAGAAGCGGGTCCGGGCTGCGGGTGTCGCCGCGGGGCTGGCGGGGGGTCCCGCAGGGACGGACCCACACCGGGAAGTCTCCGCTTGGGGTCTCCGTAGTGTTGTCCCGGCTCCAGAAAGGCAGTTCCCTCCTCGTAAATTTAGGGGAAGCGGTCAGATCTTGAACTTTTTTTGTTCTTTTGGCTAAATAAATGGGGGTGGAAGAGTGATACGGTGGATTCTGAGGTGCAGAGGAGGAGGCGCAGCTCCGGAGCGGCGCGGCCAGGCCGGGAGCGGGGTAGCCCCGCTCCCGCATCGCTCCCGTATCGCTCCGGCCCCGCACGCCCGTCCCCTTCATCCGGATGTTTTCTCCCGGTGAAAAGTAGCTGTTATTCTGAAAATGGACACTTGGGGTCGCACTTTCTGTCTGTTTGAGCATGAAAGCGGTGTAAAAAGAAGCCCTAATCTCCCTTAATGGTTACAAAATGTTAAAAAAAAAAAAAATCCTGTTACCGG